>ML685790.1:4476218-4488276 GCA_007922175.1 Pelusios castaneus | reverse complement strand
ATCGCATGAGCTTTCGTGGGAGAAAATCCCACTTCGTCAGACGCTTTTCAAAGCGTCTGACGAAGTGGGATTTTCTCCCACGAAAGCTCATGCGATAAATAAATCTGTTCGTCTTTAAAAGTGCCACAGGACTCTGTTGTCTTTCTACAATAGACTAACACGGCTACCCCTTTGGAATTTGACTTCGGAATTTAGGTCATCTTTACTAAGTCGAATTTAGGTCGACCTTATTAAGTCGACTTAGAGAATCCACACAGGACTCTTAAGTCGACTTAAACCTGGCCTTACTAAGTCCACTTAGAGAGCCTATCCCGGCAAGAAGGGAGCCCCGCAGTCCCGAGGAGAAGGGAGCCGGGACGAGCCTCTAGAGGCTGCCTGGGGAGAAGTCAACTTAAGCCTTAAGTCAACTTAAATCTAGGTCTTCTTAAGTCGACTTAAGGAGCAGCTTAAGTTGACTTAATTTACTAGTGTACACGCACCCATGGAGTCCCACTGAAAATAAAATAACTGTTCCACATTTTCTGATCCTCCAAGCACTTATTCATTTAATCTGTCCACTCACACAATGATCTGTTCCACATACCTTGAGGTCTCTGTGAATAAACCCTTTAGAATGAATATATTCCACTCCTCTCACTATTTGTTGAAATTTTCTCAAAGAATCAGTCGGGTCAACTGCTTTCCTAGCATCAATCCAACCATACAGTGTCCCTTTCTCACAGAATTCCATTTGGATGAAAAGGCAATTACACTGAAAACCTGGGCATTGGCTATAAGAGAAAAATTAAATCACAGCATTAAAAGGAACAATACACAACTGTTCATAAGCAGATGGCTCAATGGTTTACTGGTTTTCAACCTTTTTCTCTAGCTGCAAGTCCCGAGATGCATGACCAGAAGTCCCTCCATTTTTAGGACCACTCCAGGTAGGCTTGTGGTGTCAGTGATCCCTAGGCTGGTGCATTATTCACACGGGCTATGGTTGTCTTGTCCCATGTCACAGCTCCAAAACTGACAAAAGCCAGGCAGCTGGAACCCAGCTGCCCCCAAGCTCCCGCTCCCAGTTAGGCTATGCTCAGAGACTCCCCAATGGCCCTGACTCCAGCCCCTCACAATACCCCTCTTCAGATGGTAGAGCCACTCCTAGTGAGGATGCATACAACCAGCAGAAAGAGGGTAGTGCAACATCAAGCACCACCATAATTACAATAATTAGTGCTGTAGTGTAGCTGTGCCCTGAGTCAGTTCTGCCGCTGAACAGCCAGTGCGATCTCTGGCCTCAAAGTGGGGCAGAACACTAGCATGGGACAGGGTATGAGCTAGTCAGTGAAACACAGGACTGAGAACAAATAACTCCCACATTCTAATCCTCATGCAAATGCCATCTCCCTTTGTTGCTGCAGATCCTGCTACCTGTTTGGTTTCAATGGAAGACATATTCCAAATTAGGCCTAAATTTCAGCCTACATATCTGCACTACACATTGCTCCCCCACAAAAGTTGTGATTCATCAACAAAAGGAGATATAAATGTACATGTATATCCTTCATTAAACATGCTGCTCGATGCTAAATATTTTTTCTATCCTTTTTTCCTTTATTAGCTGGAAAAAATATAGAGTATAGGGAGCCATTAACATTTTTGCCACACAAATCTGCAGTGGGGGAAAAAAACTGATTATTACAGTTAAAGAACTAGTGATTATACTACAGAATTGATTTTTATTTACCCTGAAAGGCTTGAGCTGTTCTCAGAACTGATATAGTCTTCCCCAGTCCAGCAGGTGTAATACCGTACGATGTTCTCATGCTCAAGATCTGCTAGTGCTTCTACCTCACGCTGTACTTTACTAAAAAAAAACCACCAAGAAAAAAACTCATTACACCACACTGAAGAACTGGCACTTCTTAATAAAATTCACAATAAGATTAATTGAAGACATGATATGAAGCCGCAGTAAGCAGTGCTTTTTTTCCTTTAAAATAAAAAGTGCCGATATGCATGCGCTGGGTGTGGGGGTGGGAGGGCGGACTCTCCACCACTGCTGGTCCCCAGCGGCCTTCCCAGGCCCAGCCTTTCCCCCTGCCGCTCCCCACTCCCCTCATCACCCCCCCTGCCCCCTGCCCGCGCCGCTCAGCCCCCCAACCCCTTCCCCCCACATCAGTTCCCTGCTCCTCTCGCTCCCCCGGGGCTCCTTCCCTGCTCCTCTCAGCCCCACCCCCAGCCTCTTCCCCACGCCCCCAGCTCCCCGCTCCTCTTGCCCCTCCGGCCCCCCAATGGTTCTCTGTTCCTCTCACCCCCCTCAGCTCCTTCCCCACCCCCTGTCAGTTCCCCGCTCCTCTCAGCCTCCCCCCCCCGCCATTAGTTCCCTGCTCCTCTCGCCCTCCCAGGCCCCTTCCCCACTCCTCTCAGGCCCCTCCCCACCCCTGCCCCCCCACTGGTTCCCTGACCCTCCCGGCCCCCTCCCCCTTACCTGGCTGGAGCTGCAGGGGTGGCCAGACTGTTGCTCCCCGGCCAGGCTGCTCCCGCCCTGAACATACACTGTCTGAGCATGCTCAGGGCGGGAGATCTAAAAAGCTGCAGCCTGGCCACAGGCATCCATGGGCCAGATTCCAGCCCCTGGCGCGCCAGATTCTGGCCTGCTGCCGCCACTCCTGGACCCGGCCGGCCACGCTGCCCAACTGGGTGCCGGGGTCAGCAGGGGAAAGAAGACCCATTCCTTTCCCTGCCCTGCTGCACTCGGCCCCCAGATGAGCAGTGGGACCAGCCAGGGAAAGATAGGTGTTGGTATACAGTACCCGTGTGTACCGGCAGAAAAAAAAGCCCTGGCAGTAAGTAACCTACAGAGTTATGTATCTCCATTTTGAATCCGATGCAATTGTTTAATTTTGAAAGAGAAGCTGAAAATTCTATCTGCTAGCTGTGTTTTGTTTGCCAGACTGTCCCTGTGCTTCGTCTGTTGTCTGCCCTGTTATCCTGAGCTCTTAAGTGTCTGAACACTCTTTAAAATGTTTGAAATGAAAATCCCCATTAAGCTCAGGTTCTGGTCCTGGTAATAAGAATACTGAAGATAAGCAAAGCAGAGAATTTATGCTATCATGGAGAAAATTACCATTCAAAGACTCTGATCCTGCAAACACTGAACTCTGCAAAACTTGATATGCAAGATTGTTTGCAGGGTTGGGCCCTACTTTGATTATTCTAGGGCTGTTCAGTGAAGTGATTTCAATCTCACATGGGGTGTAAATGTGACCCTTTATTTGAGGAACAGATGGGGCTTAGATTTAAATGTTAAATTTGCTTCTCAGGGGCACAGTGTGAATGAAAAAAAGAAACATCCAAGAAGAACACTTAATAATACAATATACTCATTAAAATAGGACACTAAAGCAATTTAAGATAAAGATTGCTCTGAAGCTGTTGTAAATAACATAGAAGAGGATATCCTTAAAACAATTTATTAAAGAGACACTCACAACTTGTTTTCAAATTTAATATTTAAAATAAATATTACTGGACAAAAATTAGAAAGTCCAGAAAAGTTTTTTAAAGCCACTTTAAAATAACGTAAGGGTTGGGGGGGGTTGTTGGGTTTTTTTTAATGCTACCCAGTTGATATTTATAAGGGTCTTTTTAGCAAGTGACAATGACAGAGAAACAATTATCCTGGTTTAATAAAAAGTGTTGCCAAATGCACAAAGAAAAAATTGAGAGGGTTGATTTCCCCCACTCCATATTTAGTAATCTTAGTTGTTACAGATAAGTAGGGAGTACAAACATGTTCAGACACAAATGTGCTTTTCAAAGTAACACTGTCCCTTTAGATGTTTTATAAATCTGTTAGTCTGCTGCTGACAAGTTTTATAAAAACAGTAATCCCCATTCAAAGAAAATTTACAAAGTTGTTTTTGTTTTTATTTTTGCAGATTAGATTTCAAGGCAAACAGAAACCACTTCATCTAGTTTGACCTCCTGTATAACACAGGTCATAGAACTTCCCTAAAATAATTCTTGTTTGAATGAAATCATGCTTTTGGGGTGAGGGGGGGCATCGTATCTTGCTGTAAAGATTACCAGTGAATAAGAATCCACCACAGTCCTTAGTAAATTATTCCAATGGTTTTTTTTCTCTTAAAAATTTTTGACAACTGGATCTTGTTATAATCTTTTTCTGCTGGAGCCTGAAGAGCCCTTTACTGATACATTTCTGTTCCTATGGTAACTCTGAGTCTCTCTCTCCAGCATGTTTTCCAATCCTTTAATCATTTTCATGTCTTCTCTAAGCCCTCTCCAATTCATCAACATTCTTCTAGAATTGTGGACTAAAGAACTTGGCAATATAGCATAGCAACATCTGCACCAGTGCCAAACTGCGATACGCTGTGCTTCAAAATAACACCCTGTATCCCCCATATTTACCACTTTTATATGGTTATGATATATTTTGTACAGGATATATTTTGTACTGATGTATCATCTAAAAACTCAAAAGCTACTGAACATTATTATACTGAAAAATGTGTGTAGCATCATTGTATATAGAGTAATGAGAATGGAGTTGCAATTTCTAACACTAAAAAACCAATAGGGGAACACTTCAATCTCTCTGTTCACTCCATTCACGACTTGGTAATAGCTGCGTTGAAACAAATGAATAACAAATCCCAGCTTCAAAGAGAAACTGCAGAACTCGAATTTATATGCAAATTTGACTCAGTTGCCTTGGGGTTAAACGGGGACTACGGATTTTTTTCTCTCATTACAACAGGTGATTTGACCTCACCTTCCTCTATGTGCTGTTCCCCAGTGTTTGAATCCTTAAATCTATTTTGATTTGCTGTTACAGCCTGACCTGATCCTACGTCAAACACTCCCCTGCATTTAATTTCCTCCCATTCTGTAAGTTTCCCATCTTCAAGGCGTCTGACAAAGTGGGATTTTTTCCCATGAAAGCTCATACGATAAATAAATCTGTTAGTCTTTAAAAGTGCCACAGGACTCTGTTTTTCTACAATAGACTAACATGGCTACCCCTTTGGAACTTTTAAATAAAAGCAAGCAAATGTATAGGACTTACGTGGTACACTTGACTCGTTTGACAGCATAGACCTTCTTTTCAAAAATTTTTTTTGCTTTGAAAACATTCCCAAATCCACCGCTGCCAATTTTCTCTATATCTTCAAACTCCTGGAGAAATCTTTAAAATAAAAAATAATTTTAGCACAATTAGCCCTAACATTAAATGTGGACGGTATGTAACTGCTCTTGAAAGCTGCAGAGCATTTCCTGAGACACTGAGCATCATGCTACAGGAGATGCTCAAACCGATGCAATTCATCTCTCTCTCTATTCGGATTAGGCATCTATAAAATCATCTGGTATATGCTTTATACATACACAAGGGGTGCGTCTACACTTACAAGTTAGGTCAACTTAAGGAGGGCTTAAGTCGACCTAAACAAAGCCACAACCACACTGGGCTTTTCCTTAAGTCGACTTATGGAAAGATTAAGTAGACTTAATAACACCTCCTTTTAGGGTGACTTAACGCTCAAGTCGACCTTATTAAATCAATTTAAGCCAGTGTGGACGGGGATTAGAGTCTAAATTGAGCTTATTAAGTCGCCTTAAAGAGTTAAGTGGACTTAATAAGGTTGACTTAGGGTATGTCTACACTAGAAGAAGTGTAATCGACTTTGTTAAGTTGACTTAAAGTCGACCTTATTAAGATGACTTAAAGTCAACTTAACTTTTTTAGTGTAAGCATAGCCAAGGATTTTTCTTCCACACTTAACGCCAAATAGTTCATAATCACATTTGAACACCACAAATTGTGGCTCAGCTTCACTAACCTCTCAGGCACTTCCAGAATTTTACATATAATGGGCACTTTTTCTGGCTCTCAGTTAATTCTATTCAGTTATTCAGAACAGTAGAATGTTAAATAAGAGTATTCATCCATTTTAGTAGAATGCTGTGTTTTACCCACAACAGTCATCACATACACACCAATCTACTCAGTCTCGATCTGCTGTTTCAGATTACAGTATGTGATGTGAAGTTATTCTTATTTGCAATTAAATGCAATGTATTGTAACTGCAAGTCATTATTTCCCGTAACACTGATTTCGTGGATTTTTCTGACACTTTGAACTCCGATCCCTTTCTGCACTGCGAAACACATGACTTTCTCCAGACTTTCTTACCAGACATACCAAGATAAGTATTCTACTCTGAAAAAAATGATACAGTGTCTTGTGACAGAAAGGACAATCTATTGAACGGTGTTGAGAGAGGGTATGCCACATTAGAATAGCAACTCTTACGTTTACATCTTTGGTAAGTTTCCTCTTCGGAGAGTTATAGAAGCCATTTGATCATGTCAGTAAAATACCATTCCTATGTGCTAGTTATCTATTGTATTTCCACATATCAATATGCTTGGATGGGCCATTCCCTCCAGACCCTTGTAAAGGGGCTACCTCCTTCAATTTCCAACTATTAGAGGCATTTGGAATCTAAAACAAGTGATTAGAGGAATTCCTACTCTAGTTTATACGCTTATGATATTTACATTTGGAATTTCCATAAGGACAGAAGCTGTCTACCCTTTTTTTTTTTGTTAAAAAAATCTTTTTATTACAAAATTTTTAGCATCACCCATTTGAGGGGTAGGGAATAAACCAAAAACATTCTTCAGACACGTACACATACCAAATACAAAAAATGTTTTACACATCTAATTCTTATTATAGGAAATACCAGGGGTCAGCAACCTCCGGCACACATGCCAACAGTGCCACACAGGCTGATTTGGAGCGTCATGCAGTATCCTCTGCACCAGAAGTGCCATTTTTGCCGTAGACAATGCTAGCTTGTCTTGGCGGTGGTGCGCTGAGACATTGCTAAGAGCAGGGCTGCTCTCGGCAGCATGGCTCCCCTGCCCCACCTCTCCATCAAGAGCAGCGCTGCTCTCGGCAGTGGGGGACCATGCACCAAAGTGGCGCTGAGAGCCGCGCTGCTCTTAATGGAGTCTCCACTTACTGACCTCCCCCCTCCCTTCAAGAGCAGTGTGGCTCTCAGTGCGGGAAGGGAGGAGAGGGGGGCGAATTGGCACCAGGTTTTTTCAGTAGTGGGGCCACCGGCACAGGGGAAAGGTGGGAGAGGAGGGGCTGGCATGGGTGTCGGCAGAGATAGCCAACCCCTGACCTTTACCTTAGCCACAAGGAGCAGTTTGCATACACTTGTAAATACAGTTCCTCCCCTCTTTTTTGTTTTGCAATATATATGCAAAACTGTTAGCCAGGGAAGACTCTAGCTCATTGCAATAACTATACACATCTTACTTAAAATTTCTCTCTCACCTTTCATTCTTAGTGTACATATTTTCTTTCTTCTCTTCCTTGGTGTGCTGAGCTGGGAACTTGGGTGCCAATTTAGATGCTAGCTCTCTTCTTAGGAAAAAAAAATAAAATAAAAAAAATTTACAGTAAAACTTTGTAATGTATGACTAGAACACAGAAATTTACCTGGAAATATTTTTGTGGCATTTTTTAGTCAAGTATCAAAGCCACTAAAATGGTTTGCAGTAGTTCAGGACATATTCATTTAAAAGCAAAATAAGTATATACCTCTTAGATTTCACAGCAGAATTTTTGGGAGTTGCCTATATCAAAAAAGAAAAAAAACAAATATATTCACTGTCTTCATGATAATAATGATTGTCACATTGATTACGAGGTTGTCACCAGCTGTCTAACGCCATACTTAGACTGGCTAGCTCACCTGTTTGAGAACAGCCCTCAGTTTAAATTCTTCATGAAACTTGGAAGTTACTAGAGCCGTGTGAATAATTGATTTCTCGGTTCACTGACAATCCCTCCCCCACCCCCACCCAAATTACTCTGGGTCAACCCCAAAACTAATTTTTTCAAACTTCTTGGTGAATCACAGTTGGGAGAAATTCATTTGGGGCCAAAAAAACAAAAACAAACACTTCACTCAAACTAAAAACATTTCTATTTTTTAAAACATTTTAAAACTTAAAGGAAATTTCAAAATAAAAAGTCATTTTGAACCGAAAAACAATGTTTAATTTAAAAAGTGATGAAATAATGTTTCAAATTTTCAAAATAAATATATTTTTTATACCAAACCATTCAGCAAAATTGACACAAATTCCAGAAATATTTCAGCACAGCCAAATCTGCACTTTTTGCCAAAGGAAGTTTAGGCCAAAAAGTGTCTCCCAACTCTAAGTATAACATCCTGTTTCTGATCAATATGCACCAATGACATTCAAAAATACAGGCAAAGGTCCATCATCTTCCATGGAGTTGTGCCTGTTTAAGCCATCCGCAAATCTGACCTATTGTACGTGTAGTGAGAATGACAGTAAAAAGATAATGAAGATTTTTAACATTCACATATATTTTGTAACAACCATAGTAGGTGAGGAGAAAATTAATATTGCACTATACACTGAAAGTCTCTTAACTCTGGCTCTAACAGGCAACAAGAGGATGTAGCTTTTAACTCCTGTGGTGAAATACAGAAAGTAAAGCAATCACAGAAAGTTAGGCTCCACTTTATTTGTACTTTTAGGCCCCAATCCAGCATCGTCATCCGCACATTCAAATTGCTGAACCTTGATTTTGTCCTCATGAAGACAATGACACAGCAGTCCACCTGTGCAGATCACAGTGCAGGAGTGAAGCCACATATATTTACTTTTATTTACAAGGTTAACAGGCAGCAGTTAATGTGGAGCAGAGATTTCATGTAGTGTACTCCGAATGGTTTATCCCACTCAAGAGATGAACTACTACACTCTGCACTAGGGGGCTCCATTCCAGCAAAGTATTTGAGGACATGCTAACTTCAAAAATCAGATGTAGATATCAGCAGCCTCAGGAATCCAATTTTACCAACATGTAACGTGAACAGTTTGAGGATAGTGGGTCTGTTACCCTACATTAAAAGTGAACATTATCAAGGGGAGTAAAATAACCACAGTCTAAAATTTAACAATAAGAAAAAAGGCTTTCATACTGTACCTGGAGAACTGAAGAATCTCTACCTACTTTCAGGTCATTCATTTTATTTACCAAGCTCCCATCTGAGTTCATATCTGCAGATTTAGAATCAGTACCACTATAAGAAGGAAAAAATTCAGATTTCAGTATTTATTCTTAAAACAATTATTGAATCAAAACTCCAGTTCCTGATACAACACAAAAAGGATAACGTGAATTAATTTAAAACACAAACCATAACGGATGAGAAGACTGATACTGTGCTATACTCTGAAAGCCCCCTAACTTTGATTCTATAACAGGCTGCAAGAGGAAGCACTTGTAACAATTCTTGTGATACAATTACATTTTATAATAAAATACTTATTTCCATAACAGATTTAATCCATTATGTCAATAAATGTTAGGTACATATTCTCACCGTGGTAAGGTAGGATAGGCACAGAAATCATTTCAGTGCAGTGAGGCCACCACTGGTACAAAACACAGCAACTCTCTTACACTACAGAGCATTGACTGGAAAAGTTTTCACCATAATTCTCTTACTGCTAGCAACTTCTTCCTTCATTCTCTATGAATAGGTTGTGCCTTTTTGGATTAATGGAAAATGAAGAGAGAAGCTGTATAGCAGAAATTATAAAGTAGCATATAGAAATTACTGAAAGGAACTGATATCCATTTGACAAAGCAGCATCTTCATATGAAAATGACTACTGAAAACTTCAATGGAGTAACACTCTTCACATTCAAACAGAAATGCTCCTAAAGTAATCACTGATGCTGAACAAGAAAGCATTCAGAATAGCCATCAAATCTATGTATTATAAAGAATGTTATAAAAAATATAAAACAGTTAAATGCAATTGCACAATTAAACTGTATTCTTGATCTGTAAATAAAGAAACAGAAACTACAAATGGTTAATTCACAAGTGAAAAGACAGCAACAGATTCTGCTTAAAACTCTGTCGACATTTCTTGTATTATAAACAAAAGCATTCTGTTAATCATCACAATATTAATGGTTCCAACTTACTTTGCAAATGACCAGCCTGACGTTTCAATGGAATTACTAAGTTCATTATTTGCAGAACTGGCAACAACAGCGTGTCCCCCTTCCTGTAAATATATAAAAAGAGATACCTGACACCTACCAGGCAAAGCTTGCTACTACAAATGATAAACATTTTACAATGACAAAACCAATGGAATTTCAAAAAAAAGTTACTGGAACTACATTAAACACTAAAGCCCCAGCTGAGGAAGGCATTTACACACATGCTTAACTTTAAGGCACTGGGGTGAAACTGAAGGCACTGGCCACACTGAAGTGCAAATTTTTCCATTAACTTTAGTGTGGCCTGGATTTTGCCCCTTGTATTTAAAACTTTACATCCTTTTTCACACTGCAATTAAATGACAGCAAAAGCAGAGTTTTATAAATATCTTATGACCAGATCTTGAACACAAATCCAGCAGATATTTACAGCGTATGCTCTCATTTGCAGGAGTAGCAAGCATGCAAGTAGGAGGCCTCATTAAAACTTGGGACCAAAAACCGTATTAGTTAGTCAAGGGCAAAATTTTCAGAGCTGGTAACTGAATACACAATTTTGTATGTGCAAAAATAGATGTGTATGTATAAACAGGCTTCTGCATACACTAACAAGGTCACTGGGTGTCTAATTACCCCCTCTGTCACTTGTATAAAAACTGTGCATGCAAAGTGATGAGCATCCAACATTTGCCTTAAAAATTTAGAGTTGGCTGAAAATTTAGTATAAAGTAACCACTGAGTTCTTGCCTTTGTTTTCACTTAGTAAGAAACATTGAAGTTTTAAATTAAAAGCAAAAAACTGCTTGTGTAATATCATATTTAAGCATGTGAAAGAGATGCTCAGCACCCTTGATTCCCATTGAATTCCACTGACATTGCAGGATCAAGTAGCATGATGACAGAAAATTATGATTATGCAGATTAAACACACCCAACATAAGGGCTGAGAACTTAATTGTACAACAGCACTGTACTATGTTTGAGAGAATTCCATTTCAGCATAATTGTTAAGTTTCCTTTTTAAGAGAACTGCATTGAAATACTTTTCATAAATTCTTGTCATATGCATTTGTCTTTAACCAAATGATAACTCACAGGACCATATACTGAAATATGCAACCAGAAATAAGGAGAATTGTGGGGTTTTTTGTTTGGCTGGGGTTTTAATCCAAGCATTGACTATATACAGACATTGTGAATTTCTCTACCATGCAGTGGAGCATAATCAACATAAATCTATGAGACAACAATTATTTCTCCCTCCACCTGAAACAAGACTTGTTTATAATTGTTGCAGGTGGACGCCCGAGGACGGGCTGGGGCTAGCAACCCCAGTGCGCAACCTCAGATGAAGCCAGGGGCATCAACAAAATCAAATGATGAATAAACTTGATTCAAAGATTAAATGAGCCAAAAATTAAGCTTCTCTCTTTAGACTACATGCAGTACATACCGATGATGTTTCTTGAGCCATTAACTTCTCATATGCACTTTTTGAAGCAGCCTGTCTTGCAGCTTTTTTATCATTTCCAGTGCCTTCACCACAGGCCTTATCACCAATTTTACAGCGAAAAGAAAATCTGTAATAGAGAAAAACCAACTGTGTACAGTTTTGGGCTCCCCACTACAGAAAGGTTGTGGACAAATCAGAAAGAGTCCAGTGAAGGGCAACAAAATGATTAGGGGGCTGGGGCACATGACTTCTGAGGAGAGACTGAAGGAACTAGGCTTATTTAGTCTGCAGAAGAGAAGATTGGGGGGATTTGATAGCAACCTTCAACTACTTGAAAGGGTGCTCCAAAGAGGAGGGAGCTAGGCTTGTTCTCAGTAGTAACAGAGGACAGAACATGGAGCAATGGTTTCAAGTTGCAGTTGGGGAAGATGAGGTTGGATATTAGGAAAACCTTTCTCACTAGGAGGGTGGTGAAGCATTGGAATGGGTTACCTGGGGGGGGGGGGGGGGGGGG
>ML685790.1:4430833-4473262 GCA_007922175.1 Pelusios castaneus | reverse complement strand
ACCAACCATGTAAAAGAAGCACTGAGAGGTAAAAAGACTTCCTTTAAAAAGTGGAAGTCAAATCCTAGTGAGGCAAACAGAAAGGTGCACAAACAGTGCCAGCTTAAGTGCAAGAGTGTAATAAGAAGAGCCAAAGAGGAGTTTGAAGAACGGCTAGCCAAAAACTCCAAAGGTAATAACAAATTGTTTTTTAAGTATATCAGAAGCAGGAAGCCTGCCAAACAACCAGTCGGGCCCCTTGATGATGATAATACAAAAGGAGCGCTTAAAGATGATAGAGTCATTGCAGAGAAACTAAATGGATTCTTTGCTTCGGTTTTTACGGCTGAAGATGTTAGTGAGATTCCCAAACCTGAGCCGGCTTTTATAGGTGACAGATCTGAGGAACTGTCACAGATTGAAGTGTCACTAGAGGAAGTTTTGGAATTAATTGATAAACTCAACATTAACAAGTCACCGGGACCAGATGGCATTCACCCAAGAGTTCTGAAAGAACTCAAATGTGAAGTCGCGGAACTGTTAACTAAGATTTGTAACCTGTCCCTTAAAATGGCTTCGGTACCCAAAGACTGGAAGTCGGCTAATGTAACGCCAATATTTAAAAAGGGCCCTAGAGGGGATCCCAGCAATTACAGACCGGTAAGTCTAACGTCGGTACCGGGCAAATTAGTTGAAACAATAGTTAAGAATAAAATTGTCAGTCACATAGAAAAACATAAACTGTTGAGCAATAGCCAACATGGTTTCTGTAAGGGGAAATCGTGTCTTACTAATCTATTAGAGTTCTTTGAAGGGGTTAACAAACATGTGGACAGGGGGGATCCAGTGGACATAGTGTACTTAGA
Organism: Pelusios castaneus; assembly: GCA_007922175.1. Lineage (NCBI taxonomy): Eukaryota > Metazoa > Chordata > Testudines > Pelomedusidae > Pelusios > Pelusios castaneus. The sequence continues at coordinate 4,472,417 of ML685790.1, read as the reverse complement.
TTTCCAGAAAGCATTTGACAAGGTCCCTCACCAAACGTAAGTTAAGTTGTCATGGGATAAAAGGGAAGGTCCTTTCATGGATTGAGAACTGGTTAAAAGACAGGGAACAAAGGGTAGGAGTAAATGGTAAATTCTCAGATTGGAAAAGGGTAGCTAGTGGTGTTCCCCAAGGGTCGGTCCTAGGACCAGTCCTATTCAATTTATTCATAAATGATCTGGAGAAAGGGGTAAACAGTGAGGTAGCTAAGTTTGCAGACGATACTAAACTACTCAAGATAGTCAAGACCAAAGCAGATTGTGAAGAACTTCAAAAAGATCTCACAAAACTAAGTGATTGGGCATCCAAATGGCAAATGAAATTTAATGTGGATAAGTGTAAAGTAATGCACATTGGAAAAAATAACCCCAACTATACCTATAATATGATGGGGGCTAATTTGGCTACAACGAGTCAAGAAAAAGATCTTGGAGTCATTGTGGATAGTTCTCTGAAGATGTCCGTACAGTGTGCGGAGGCGGTCAAAAAAGCAAACAGGATGTTAGGGATCATTAAAAAGGGGATAGAAAATAAGACTGCAAATGTATTATTGCCCTTATATAAATCCATGGTACGCCCACATCTCGAATACTGTGTACAGATGTGGTCTCCTCATCTCAAAAAAGATATTCTAGCACTAGAAAAGGTTCAGAAAAGGGCAACTAAAATGATTAGGGGTTTGGAGAGTGCCTCGTATGAGGAACGATTGAAAAGGCTGGGCCTCTTCAGCTTGGAAAAGAGGAGACTGAGGGGGGACATGATAGAAGTATATAAAATTATGACTGATGTGGAAAAAGTGGACAAGGAAAAGTTGTTTACTTACTCCCATAATACAAGAACCAGGGGTCACCAAATGAAACTGATAGGTAGCAGGTTCAAAACAAATAAAAGGAAGTTCTTCTTCACACAACGCACAGTCAACTTGTGGAACTCCTTACCTGAGGAGGTTGTGAAGGCTGGGACTATAACAATATTTAAAAGGGAACTGGATAAGTTCATGGGGGCTAAGTCCATAAATGGCTATTAGCCAGAAAGGGGTTAAGAATAGTGTCCCTAGCCTCTGCTTATCAGAGGATGGAGACGGATGGCAGGAGAGTGATCACTTGATCATTGCCTGTTGGGTTCACTCCCTCGGGCACCTGGCACTGGCCACTGTCGGTAGACAGATACTGGGCTAGATGGACCTCTGGTCTGACCCAGTACGGCCTTTCTTATGTTCTTATGTTCTTATGTTCTAAATACACTGGTGGTCCTTCAAGGTTTTAAAATCTGTATTTTGGTCCCTCAACCAAAAAGGTTGGGAACTACTGATTTATAATGCAAAATTTTAAGTGTGTTCATTTGTTTATTCTTTGTCTTTCTAATGATACTGCTATCTTGGGGGGTGGGGAGGGGAAGGGGTCCTGTGGCACATTTAAAGACTAACAAATGTAGTTAATTTGTAAATCTGTGAGTCTTTAGGTGCCACAGGACTCTTTTTTTGTTTGGCTGATCTAGACTTACACGGCTTTCCCTTTGGATCTTGAATGGAAGTAATTCTAAAAGTAAATGTGTGTTTTGTTCAGGCCCCTGGAAAGATGTCATAAGGCTATCCAGCAGTGCTGTCTCTAGTTCTAATAACAACTCCTCGTATGAAAAGATTTCAGTGACACGGCCCTTGGGTCAATATCCTAGTCCTCATGTGGCCCTCGTGGAGATTTGAGTTTGAGGCCCCTGTCCTAGCGTTATTAGGTTAGCATGCGTTTAACATCTTTTATTTGAGTGGTGGTCACTCACCATCCAGACCTTTTATTTGACAGCAGTTAAATGGTGTTGATATGGGTCGTGTTTTGCATACAAATATTGTTTGTGCTGGCATAATAGACCATTTATCTGTGGAACTGAAACATAGTTTGTGTTCTGGTGTCATTTCTCAGCAATATCAAATTTCTGTTTTAATTGGTGAGAGTACGAGTTTAAGTAAACTTTGTCCTGTAATTTACTTGCACGTAACATTTGATGCAAACATTGGTCCTGTTACATTTTTTCTTGATCTGATTGAACTAGGAAGCAATAATGCTGATGACATAGTATTAGCTTTGCTGCAGTGTTTGACAGCACATGGGTTCATGGAGGAACTTCTCAAGGATAATTGTATTGGGCGTAGATGGAGCCTTTGTCACGTTAGGCAGCAAGGCTGGTGTTGCTGCAAAACTAAAAACACGATTTCCACTTTTGATAAGTTGGCATTGTTTTAATCACTGGTTGGAATTAGCCGTGGCTGATACTATCAAATGCTGCAGTGAAGTTAGTCACTTTAAATCATTCATGGATTCAATGTATGCTCTGTCCAGTCAGTTGCGGAAGTGCTTGAGAGAGCTGGCTGACTGTGCAAGTGGTTTGGAAGTCCAGCTTAATAGGACTGGATGTGTACTTGATGTATGTTGGGTTGCCTCTATCTGCCACACTGTACAAGTTGTTTGGCAGTCATATGCAGCTCTCCATAGCGACTTCTTGAAAATAAATTAAAAAAAAAAAAAAAAAAAAAAGACCGATTTCTCCCTAGAAGGGAAAGATAAAGCAAAATTTGCTGGCATGTCAAAAAACGTGGAGAATCCAGTTTTTGTTAAAAACTTGGGTCTCATGCTTGATGCTCTGGAGGAACTTGCAGACCTGTCCTTGGTGTTGCAAAAATCTGATGTAACATTATCTACAGCAAGTAAGTTGATAAGTCGACACATTCAGGTGTTTCTACTTTGTAGATAGTTTGATTTAGAGCTCTACCAAGAGGCTTGTGAGGCGATTGCAGAGGTTGCTTTAAAGGTGTACATGTAAATATGTCTGTGCATGTCAGTTTTACCAGGCCCTAGCGGACTGTATGAATGCTAGATTGTTGCCAAACTCAGAAAAACGTTTAAGCAGTGCTGTTAAAGCACTTGACCCATCACATTTCACTACAGAACTGTCACCGGAATTTGGTGAAAGTGACATAAAATTCTTGTGTTCCAAGTTTGGCATTGCATTTACTGAAGTGAAATGTGCATATTGGGACTACAAAGATCACAATACTTACTGTGTTATGCAGTATTGCTAGTTTGTGACAGTAATTGCTACAGACAAATGCCATATAAAATTATAAATATGTTTATGGAGCGATAACCAATGCATATGGTACTGAGAAGTTATTGAAAATGCCTACCTACGCTGGGGCTTGCACATGCATGTAGGGGGCCCGGGCAATATGGGAAGGAGGCCCAGAGATTAGGAGGGTTCAGGGGCCCATCAAATTATACTTTAACCACTGCACAGAAGAGTCACAATATATATATGCCAGCAGAATTACCATGTGAAAATGATTAATTGTTTTATTCTGCACAGCAGTGCATTCAGGTCAGGGCACTACAATCAAAAGGGAGAATTCAGTATGGTCTGACAAAATGCCTTTCAAATTCTATTGACATTATTAGATACCCAATGTAACCTGCTAAGTAAATTAAATATGCCATACATGAAGTGTTTAATATTTGGTATTCTGGATTCACTTGTGATCACCAATTGTAATTTATTGCTTGGAAAATACTTGGCTTTTGGATCTGACTCTGGCTCAGATTTCTCATCTAAAATCAGTGGTTGAGAAATAATATAGTTCCCTTACATGATCTGTGTCTTGATAAACTATGTGAGATGATCGGTAAAAAAAATTTAATTGGAGACATTTAGCTTGAACATGTATGCCAAGAAAATGGAACTACAGGAGCACAACTCCTCCTTATAGCCTATTTTCCTGGAAGTAGTTTCATTCTCTAATATATGGTCAGATGCATAAGCTCCTGTGTAATGTTTGTTCAACATCTTCGGAAAGAGTCTTGTTAGGAGATGCCTATGTGACAGACTTGAGGGTTATTTGTTTATTTTTGGGTTTTTTTAAGTATAGTTTTATTTTCCTTTCCAGAGATGCCTCACTTTAAAAAATATTTAACACCAATTTATACCTTTCACCCCTCCCCGCATTGTTCAGTTTCAGAACTACTGAGTTTTTTTAAACTATAATGTGAACACTGATTATTTAAACTTTCATGAATGAGAAATTTTTTTTTAAAAAAAAAAACCTCTAAAAAGAAAGAAAAAAGTAAAGGTCTAAAAAAACTTTCTAAAGGAGTGTTTAAAAAGGATATTTTTTCCAACAGAAAAATCTATAATAGATCCATTTGATCTGGACAATGGATCCACTGGATCTGGACAAAGACGTCTTTTTACAAATAGAAAAAAGGATGTTCTAAAGAGAGCAGGAGCAGGGATGAGGGACTGTTAGTCATTCAGGGCAAAATAAATACTAATGAGTCCCATGTGAGGGTGCTGCTTCCAAGTCCTAAGAAAAACATCCCAAACCAAAACACACATTCAAGAGCACACTACCTTGATTCGAAGGTACAAATTAAAGTAGAGCTCAAGAGGGATACACTCCTAGGCTTTTTCTTAAAAGTTGGATTAATATTTTGGTGTTTCTAGAGAGTCACATATATGACTGATACTATACTGAAGGTTTATAATATCTGGTCTCATTGTAGAGCTTCTAGGTCCCATAAACCAGGACCAAAGATTTTTAGTTTTCGATTTGCCATGTAGTAGATTAAGGATGTTCTACACTAGACAAACATCCATCACACAACCAGTTTAGAGAACATCTGAATTGCCTCTACCATGAGTCAGAGGCTACAGATGGCCCATAAAAAAACTCTTCTAACCCCCCCCAAAATGATAGTTTCTCATATACTATTAAACAAGATATGCTGTTTACTTACTTGGTTCTCTTTTGTTATGCTATCGTAAGCTGCTTTTGCTGCATCTTCTTTTGCCTCTTTCTTGCTTTTACCTGTTGCTTGAGGATACTCCTTGTCACCTATTTTAACTATGAATGTGAACCTACAATAAAGAAAAATGTTCACTGAACACAGATGAATTTTGGCATATGCCTAAGGACCTTATCAAGATTCCATTCTTTATTTATCTTGAAAGCACTATTAAATGCTATGCAAGTATTCTGGTGTTTATCATCTCCCAACACGAATAATTCTTTGGAAGCTACAAGTGTTTTTATAAATAGTATCTTCCCCCCTTCCTAATCACGTGTTCATATTATAATATTATGTATTATAATATTTCTAAACACTGAGGCCTTGTACACACAATCACTTTATCGCGCATTAACAATCATTACCGCGCGATACCAACAACAGCGTACACACGTGCAATAGGGCTGTTGCGCGTTAACTGCCTTGTTGTAGCGCAATACAAAAACCACCTCGACGAGGGTGGTAGCAGTTAACGCAGAACAGCTGTTGCGCCTTTCCACTCGTGTGTACGCTTACCGCGCAATGGTTGGCCTCCAGAACTGTCCCAGCATTCCAAAGTCGTCCTCTCTGGTCTTCCCCCACCCGCTCTGTGGCCGTGACGAAACAGTCCCCGCCCTAATCAGATTCCTGGGAATTTCAAATTTCTCGTCTGTTTCACTTCCTGCTCTCTTCCTCGTGGAGTAGAGTGCAGCTCCGATCATCAGTAGCAATGGCGGCCCGTTGTGGAAGACGCGCCCCCCTTTGGAGCACGGCAGAGGTGCTGGACCTGATCAGCATCTGGAGAGAGTCCGCTGTGCAGGCGCAGCTACGCGGCAGCAGGCGAAATTATGATACATTTGGCCTAATTTCTCTGGCCATGTCAGAGAGAGGTTATGACAGAGACACTGTGCAGTGCAGATCAAAGGTGAAGGAGCTAAGAATAACCTATCACCGAGCGAAGGAGGCAAACCATCGTTCGGGATCAGCGCCTGCTACATGCAGGTACTATAAGGAGATCGAAGCCATCCTCAGTGGGGACCCCACAACCACTGCAAAGAGTCCCGTTGACACATCAGCCCCACCTCATCCAGTGAATGCCAGACCCAAGCAGGATGAGGATGTGATCGATGAGGAGGAGGAGATGGAGGATGACCTGGAGGTAAGCACAACAGCGTGTAGCCAGGAGCTCTTCTGCACCCCCGCTGAGGCGTCCACCCAAGACATGAATGGCAGCGTGTCCTCTGAGGCGGCAGACGAGGGTTCCAGTAAGTTTCTCTTTTGTGCAGCTATGGCTCCTGCTAAAATATCGTTGTCTGGGGTGGGGGTGCTTGCTGTCTCAGTCCCCACTGTGCACGCCCTTTACTCTGCATTCATTAGAAGTGCATCAACACAAGCACCGACTGTCAAAAAATCATCTGTATTTAGGTCAGTAAAGGTTTCCTCAATGTACCTCCAGAGCCTACTGCTCAGGTTAGATGGGAGAGCAATTGTGTCTACACTCCCAAAGACGGATACTCTGCCTCTCCAGTTGCAAAGCACAGCCCTGGGAACCATGGCAGCACACAGTGCAGCAGCATACGGTCCTGGCTTGCAACCGGTGGCATGTAGGATATGTATTCTAGCTGGCAGGGGCACTCTGAGGAGAGAGATATCGGGTTCCATCTGTGTGCCCTGTGCAGAATGTTAGCCCCCAGTAAGCTTTCTATTAGGACGTACCTTGTCCGCTTCAGCGAAGCATAGGATGTTGACTGCACTGCACCTTCCAGTGGAATGTGCTACTGGAAGGTCACATTGGTTATCTAGGCTATGTGTTAACAACAGCTTTATTATTATTATTATTTTTAGATTCGACCTTCACAAGGCCGGTGTCTACCCCAGCTGACTGCATGAGAAACATTCGGCAGCATGCTCGAAGAAACAGGGAGGATATGTTTCAGGACCTGCTGAAAACAGCACAGGAATCCGCGAGGGAGCATCGAGCCTGGAGAGAGGAATCCCAACAGAGGAGGCAGAAACACAGGGACGAACTGATAAGCGTGATGAAGGAGCAAACAGAACTGCTCAAGAGCATGACTGTTTTGCAGACCCAGGTGATTAATGTATGGGCTCCACTCCATACAGTTCAGCCATGTCTGCCTCCCACACCCCGTAGTCCTTCAAAGAATTTCTTTGAAGGCCACCGGTCCCCCTGGTACACTGCAACATCCAGTCCACCCAAGAGCTACTTTTTAGAAACCTGCAGCTACAATCCACCTGTAACCCCTCCCCCCCTTTAGGTTTTAATAAAAACAGTGACAAATAATTTGAACAGTGGCTTTATTTGTACACATTGAAAATCTCATAAGGTGCACCTGATGTGTCCTGTAAGTTAACTAGGGGAGGGCATCATTGAAATGGTCCCTGAGTGCCTCCCTTATGCGAGCAGCTTCTCCTTGGGCCCCCCTAATATTCCTAGTGGTTGGCTGTTTGTATGCTTCCTCAAGGCGCTGTGCCTCCATAGCCCACCCCGGGGAAAGCTTTTCTCCCCTATTTTCACAAATGTTATGGACACAGCACGACGCAATCACAACAGGGATGTTGTCCTCCGCCAAGTCCAGCCTCCCATACAAACATCACCAGGACCCTTTTAAACGGCCGAAGGCACACTCCACAGTCATTCTGCAGCGGCTCAATCTGTAATTGAACCACTCCTTGCTGCGATCTAGATTCCTGGTGTACGGCTTCATGAGCCATGGCATCAGTGGGTATCCTGGGTCTCCGAGGATGACTATGGGCATCTCCACATCCCCCACAGTAATTTTTTGATCTGAGAAGAAGGTACCCCCTTGCAGCTTCCGGTACAGACCAGTGTTCCTGAAAATGCGGGCATCATGCACCTTTCCCGACCACCCAGCATTGATGTCCGTAAAACGCCCCTTGGGATCCACGAGTGCTTGCAGCACCATGGAGAAGTAGCCCTTCCTGTTGATATACTCAGTCGCGAGATGGTCTGGAGCCAAAATTGGGATGTGTGTGCCGTCTATGGCTCCCCCGCAGTTAGGGAATCCCATGGCAGCAAAGCCGTCCACAATCTCACGAACATTGCCCAACGTCACCTTCCTCCGTAGCAGAACGCGATTGATGGCTTGGCACACTTGTGAGAGGGCTAATCCAACAGTGGACCTCCCGACTCCAAACTGGTTTACAACCGACCGGTAGCAGTCAGGAGTCGCCATCTTCCAGACAGCAATCGCAACACGCTTCTCCACGGTTAGGGCTGACCTCATGTTGGTGTCTTTACGTCGCAGGGCAGGGGCCAACTCTGAACACAGTTCCAGAAAGGTTGCTTTCCACATTCGAAAGTTCTGTACCCACTGCTCGTCATCCCACAGCTGCATAACAATGCGATCCTACCACTCGGTGCTCGTCTCTCACGACCAGAAACGGCGTTGCACCGTGTGCAGATGATTGGTGAAGGAGCTGAGCAACGCGGTGCTGTTGCTCTGCATGGCATCGATCAGCCCCTGCTCCTCAGCGTCCTCGTCTGACTCGGAGCTCATTGCGTACTGAGCAACCAGCCGAGATGTATTTAGAATGCTGAAGGCGACAGTGGAGATCAGAGCAGGATCCATGCTGTCGCAGTTGTGATTGCTCGCAAGTAGTGCATCACTGCACTGTTGAAAATAGGCGCGAGTTGCTATTGGCAACGAGGAAGACGCAAGGGGAACACAGTGCACCATGGGAAACTGAGATTTTACCCATGGCGCTTTGCGTTCCTTTCCTTCATCCTATGATTCCAAGCGCAGATTGAGGGAAAATTGAACTGTGGGATAGGTGCCCAGAATTCATTGCGCTACACCGCGATATTGCAAAGAATTCTGTTGCGTTACAAGGAGCGACGTGTGTATGCGCTATCCCGCAATAAAGGTCACGTGTTTTTTTTAGCGCGATTGCCATGTTGCGCTTTAATCTGATCGTGTGTACATAGCCTGAGCTGCTGTACAAAAGCACTGAAGTGTGCATTAAGATAAAACAACGAGAGTCCTGTGGCACATTACAGACTAACATATTTCTTTGAGCATAAGCTTTCGTGGGTCCATTCCACTTCATCAGCTGTACACAAACTAACACAGTTGCCCCTCTGGAAATTGCATTAAGACAGTGATGCATAAGCTTGAATCTGTTGATACATGTCAAGGACTGGGAGGGGCCTAACTAGGGCCATCCATTAGGGGGAGTGAGCAGGGCAATCGACCCGAGCCCCACAGTTTCAGGGGGCCTGCGCTGCCCCCCATCATCAGGACAGCACAGGGCCCGCACCACTAACCCTCCACTGCTGCGCTCCCCCCGCAAGCAAGGGGAGCAGAGCGGGAAGACAGAGCCCAGCTCTGGGCCAGGCCACCCCACTCCCGCCCCCACTCCTGCCACCTGGTCCACGGCTAGGCCCAGGGCTGGCTCCAGCGTCGGCTTCAACTCCCAGACCAGGGCCGACCCTGGCTCCCACCGGCAGCCTCTAGTTCCCAGCCGGGGCCAGGGACGGCTCTGGCTCCCGCGGGCAGCCTCAGGTTACCAGCTGGGGACGGCTCCGGCCAGCCGCCTCGCGTTTCCAGCCGGGACCAGGGCCGGCTCCGGCCAGCCGTCTTGGGTTCCCAGCCGGGGCTGGGGCCAGGGCCGGCTCCCACTGGCTGCGGCAGCTCTGGGTCCCCAGAGGGGTGGTCGGGGTCCCTGGGACAGAGCAGCCTAGCCCGCGCCACCACCATACAGCATGGGGGGCAGGGCTCCGCCAGGCCGATTGGCCCTAGGCCCCACTCCTCCCAAGGGACGGCCCTGGGCCTAAGACAAGAATGTTCTTCATTGCCACATATTGTACGGGAAGAGAGGTGGACAACGCTGCCTTGATTCCATATACAAAATCACATCCACCTTTGCTATGCCACTGCATCATTATTTTATTAAATACCAGCAGTGAATGTGATGCTGTACAAGACACCACTACAAAGGCAGCCCCTTGACAAAATCCTACAGTCTGGTAAATCAGAAGACCAGATGCACTGACTTAGAAAAAATTATTTGAAAGTATTTATTTTTGCTATTCCAATTTCACTCTCTATTCTTCCGATGAAATGTTAGCATTGAGAAAGAATAGGATGTGGGTTAGTGCGGTGGTCATTACAGAAGTGAATCTTTAAGAGGGGTCTCACTAAGAAGAGTGGAGGAGAATGGCATTTTTGGTTTAGCTAGTTATTCCACACAAAGGTGACAACATGGCGGGGGAGGGGGGAAACCGTGAGGCTGGAAATAAGAGAAGGAAAGAGACGGTTGCTTACCTGTAAATATCATTCTTCGAGATGTGTGCTCATGTCCATTCCAATGTAGGTCTATGCTCCCCTGCATGCACGGTTACTGGAAACTTTGTCCCTAAACAGTAGCCGTAGACCCAGCTCCTGGCGCCCCTGGGGTGCTGCGCCCATGCCACAGTACATTAGGTGCCGCCGGGTCTGTGACCGCTCAGTCCCTTCTTTTCGCTAACTCCAAAAACAGGGATGGCGGGCGGGTGTGGAATGGACATGAGCAACACATCTCAAAGAACGACAGCTACAGGTAAGCAACCGTCTCTTCTTCTTCGAGTGCTGCTCATGTCCATTCCAATGTAGGTGATTACCAAGCCTTACCTTGGAAGGTGGGTGGAGTTACTTCCCCGCGGACTGTAGAACCCCTCTACCGAATGCTGCATCGTCCCTGTGTGTTGGACGATGGCGTAATGCTCAGCAAAGGTGTGGGGAGAGGACCACGCCGTGGCTCTACAAATGTCCTGCAAGGGCACTTGGGCTAGGAAGGCCACTGACGATGCTTGGCCTGGCCTGGGAGGGGAACCTTTGATAGGTCATAACACAGCTTAATGCATGAGGTAATCCAGCCCAAGATGTGCCGCGAGGAAACTGGCAAACCCTTCATTCTTTCGGCTAAAGCAACGAAGAGCTGCGTAGATTTGCGGAAGGCTTTGTCCGATCTAGGTAAAACGCCAGAGCTCTGCAGACATCGAGAGTATGCCATTTTCTATCTTGGTCAGAGCTATGAGGTTTAGGGTTAAAAAAAAAAACTGGAAGGAAGATGTCCTGATTGTAGTGGAAGGGGGTGACCGCTTTAGGGAGAAATGCAGGGTGGGGTCTTAGTTGCACTTTGTCTTTGAAGAAGGTAATGTATGGGGGGTCTGCAGCGAGCGCCTTAAGCTCCAAAACCCTTCTGGCTGAGGTTATTGCTAAGAGAAAGGCCACTTTCCATGATAGGAGGTACAAAGGGCATGAAGCCATTGGCTCGAATGGGTGGCCCCGTAAGTCTATTTAGGACTAAGTTCAGATCCCAGGGGAACAGGGGGTATCTAACTTGCGGGAAGAGACGTTCTAGCTCCTTGAGGAATCGGATTGACATAGGGTGAGAGAACACGGATTTCCCCAGTATTGGTTGATGGAAGGCTGAAATGGCCACCAGGTACACCCTAATGGATGCTAGGGAAAGGCCTTGTTGCTTTAGAAAAGGAGGTAATCGAGAATTAATTGGATAGGGGCAAGAGCTGGAGATGTGCTGCGCTCCTGAGCCCATGGAGTAAAGTGATTCCATTTGGAAATGTAGGAGTGCTGGGTCAAAAGTTTCCTGCTTCTTTTCAGAATTTCTTGGACCTGGGTAGAACAATAATGCTCATTGTTGTTCAGCCATGTAGTCTCCAGGCTGATAGGTGCAATGGGCTCAGGTTCGGGTGTAACAACCTTCCCCGATCCTGGGACAGGAGGTCCAGGCATAGAGGCAGCTCCCAGCGCAGGGCTATGGACAATTCTAGGAGAGACGCAAACCATGGCTGACGGGGCCAGACAGGAGCTATCAAAATTACATCTGCTCTGTCTCTCATTTTGAAGATCACCCTGTGCAGCAATGGGGTCAGTGGAAATGCATACAGGAGACCATGGGACCACGGAATTAGGAACGCACCCGATAGGGCTCCCCTGTCCAACCCTCAGAGAGAGCAGAAAAGAGGACTCTTCATATTCCTCCTGGTGGCAAATAGGTCCACTCGGGGAAAGCCCCACTTTCGGAAGATCAAGGCCGCTACATCCAGATGGAGGGACCAGTCATGGAGAGGTAAGAATTTTCTGCTGAGACGATCTGCCTCCTGATTTCTTACTCCAGGTAAGTGTGAAGCCGATAGGTGAAAACTGTGCTTTTCTGCCAGGTTCCAAAGCAAAATCGCCTCTGTGCACAGAGCTGAGGACCTGCTCCCTCCCTGGCTGTTTATATAGTACATTGCTGGCATGTTGTCTGTCAGCACGAGTACAGTCTTTCCTGTGATGGTTTGGAGAAAAACCTTGCAGGCCAGCCTGACTGCCCGGAGCTTTCTGACATTTATGTGGAGCTTTCTCTCCTCCCTTGACCATAGGTCCTTTGTTTGAGCCCCGGTACTAAGGTAAGCTCCCCAATAGACATCGGATGCATCTGAGATTAGTATCCCCAAAGGTGCAACATCTACAAAGGGGACCCCCGCCAGGACTTTTTTCGGGTTCCGCCACCAAAGAAGCTGCGAGAGAACTTCTTTCGGGATTGTGACTACTTTGTTCAGGTGGTGAGTAGTGGATGAGTATACCATTGCTAGCCATGACTGTAACGGTCTTAGCTTGAGGTGTGTGAGCCTCCCCGCATAAGTACATGCTGCCATATGGCCCAGCAGGCTGAGGCATTGCTTGGCTGTCGACATAGGGCACAACTGAAGATGCTCTATTATGTCCCTCATGGTTTTGAAGCGAGGTCTCGGGAGAAAGGCCCTGGCTCTCCGGGAGTCTAAGGTCGCCCCTATAAAGTCTAATCTTTGAGTAGGGGTCAAGGTAGACTTTTGTGTATTTATTTTCAGTCCTAATTTCCTGCAGGTGTCTACTACCAAAGCTATATCGTGTGACACCCGATCTTTGGAGCGGCCCTTGACGGGCCAGTCATTGAGATACGGGAAGATGTGAACTCCTCTGCAGCGTAGAAATGCCGCCACGACCACCATGCACTTGGTAAAGACTCTGGGGGCCGAGGAAAGGCCAAATGGGAGGGCAGTGAACTGGAAATGGCAGCCCTGTACCATAAAACAGAGGAACCTCCTGTGGGACTGGTCGATAGCTATGTGAAAATAAGCATCTTTTAAATCGAGGGCAGCAAACCAGTCCCCTTGTGCGAGCGATGGGATAATGCTAGGGAGACCATGCAAAATTTTTGCTTCTTTATTGCCTGTTTAGTTTGGGCAGATCTAGTATGGGTCTGAGGTCTCCGTTGGGTTTCGGGACCAAAAAATAATGGGAGTAGAAACCTTTCCTTTCCTGACCTGGGGGAACGGGTGTTACAGCCCCCAGAGATAGGAGGGAATCGACCTCCTTACCAGGAGTTGGTCATGAGAGGGGTCCCTGAAGAGAGACAGGAAAGGCGGAGGAGAATCTGCGGGTATTGAGAGAAACTGAATTGAGTAACTGCTTGAAATGGTGTTTAGCACCCATTGGTCTGTTGTTATTCGTGCCCAAACTGGAGTGAATTGGGACAAACGGTCCAAAAGAGGGGTGGAAGGAGCCTCACCGGACACTGGGGACTCGCCCTCAGGTGTAGTTTCAAAAGGAGCACTTGGTTCCGTTATTGCAGGGATGCCGGAAATGACCCTGGTTATGCTGAGCCCCGAAATTTGAGGCCTGGTAGCGTCTCCTTCCTCTGTGTCTTGATTTGTCCCTTGTCTGTATGGGGCAAATCTTTGTGGCTGATGTTTGAACTGTGGTTGAGAGGTAGAGGGCGGTTTGAAGTGGCTTCTTGTAGCCTGCGGGGAACATATGCCTAATGACCTTAGGGTGGCTCTAGAATCTTCAAGGTCATGCAATTTATTGGGGAGAGAAAGGGGGACTTTTTTTAAATTCAATTCCTTATAAGCTCCCTAAAAGCTAGTATGCATATTCTGAGACTTTACATTCACAATACACCATTTTACACAAACTGCTCACAAAGAGATCTACTATCTAGGCTGTTAGTGTTTCAAATCTACAAGTGCAGCAGAAATTCAGAGACAATATTATATGTCGACTCCAATATGTAAGCTCTTACCTAGATTTTAACATCTTTAGATCAGAGACTATTTTTTTGGTGTGTGCATGTGCAGTGCTTTGCTCAGTGGAACCCTGATCCTTGCTTACAGCCAACAAGCACTACCACAATAATAATAAATACTCTTTCCTACTCCCTGACAACACCTCATCCCAAACATACACTTCAGAACAAAAAGTTAGGGTCCTACTCACCAATGTCTAAGGCCTTGTACACACTACAAAGTTATTGCGCAGTAAGGCTCCTTACCGCGCGATAACAATCAAAGCGTCCACACACTAAAGCTTCCTGTTGCGCAGCAACAGCCCTCTTGCCGCGCAATATGTAAACCACCTAAACGAGGGTGGCAAGGCTTACCACAGAACAGTTGTTCCGTGGTACAGCCTCTGTGGACGCTTTTTGCGCTGTTGATAGCCTTCGGAAATGTCCCAGAGTGCCAAACCGGGCCACTCTGGGACATTGTAGCTGTCAAATATGTCAATTTCACTGCTCTAGCTGAGCAGTGAAATTGACATATTAAAGCTGCCAGGTTCGGCGGCTGGGGGATTGGCCGGCTGGACCGGCCAGGGAAACCAGTTCGGGCCACCCCCCTAGCTCAGCCCCGGGGGCTGAGCTAAGGGGGTGGCCCGAACCAGCTGAGCTAGTGAGGGTGGCCCGAACCGGCGGGAGCAGCCGGTTCGGGCCCCCCCCAGTCCAGCTGCAGGGCCTTGGGTGGCGGCAGGGGCAAGCGCCATAGCTCCCGCTGGCACCCGAAGCCCTGGGTCTGAGCTAGGGAGCCCCTAGCTCAGCCCCGGGGCTTTGGTGGCGGCGAAAGCTGCGCGCTTAAGCGCTGTAGCCCTCTAGCTCAGCCCCGGGGCTTCGGGTGGCAGCAGGGGTTGCGTGCTTAAGTGCCGCAGCCCCAGCTGCCCGCAGCCCTGCAGCTGGAGCCCAGTGGGTGGCGGGGCTCCGAGCCCCTCCACCCAATGGCTCCTGGGAGCTCAGGTGGCCAGCAGCTGGAGCCCGGCTGCGGCCACAGCGGGGCTCTCAAGCTCCCCGCCAGGCCCAGCTGTGGGGCTCAGTGGGGGTCTCAAGCCTCCCGCTGGGGCTCAGCTGTGGGGCTCAGCTGCTGCGGGGGTCTCAACCCCCCCGGTGGGGCTCAACTGCCTGGCGGCTGGAGCCCCACCAGGGGAGCTGGAGCCCCTATAGCCCGGCTCAGCTGCGCAGCCGGGCTTTGCTGAGCCGGGGCTCAGCTGCTGCTCAGCTGGCCGGCAGCAGCTGAGCCCCAGTCCAGCGGAGCCCCAGCCACAGGACTGGGGCTCAAGCCAGCACCACTGCCAGCCTTTCAGCTGGCAGGGCAGTGCATGGTGGGATAGGTACCCACCATGCACTGCTCCTTCTAGCAAAAATCCTTTCACTAGAAGGAGTGCTGTGCGGACGCAGTTAAGCGTTATAATTATAACCCTTGCTTGTCCCGCAATAACTTTTATTGCGGGACAAGTCTGTAGTGTGTACATGGCCTAGGTTAGGGTCTACTGCAAGGACCAATTACAAACTATAACCACTTACGCACTGCAGCAGTGGTTACACAGCACTTTACACATTAATTCTCACATCAAAATAAGTCACAGTATTTATTGGCATGCACTGTGAGAACTTACACAAGATCATGAGGAGGGCCTTCTTTGTTGACTTCCTTGTATTCAAGTAATAGGTTATTCCTTTGACAATATTCATTAAGTTTTCCCTTGTACAACTGTGGCTGAAGACGACCGCCTGCCATTTCAGCACAATCTGTGATGAGAAAGAAATTTTGACTAAGAATCTTGCATTCTCAGTGTTTGTCTCTATATTAGGGAATAAAAATCCAAACAGCCCATATTGCTCAAAGGTACTGAAGTAAAGTAAGGAAATATTTACTAATACAGAGAGCCACTAGATGTGCTTTGCCAGAAAATATTTGCTGTATGAGAGATTCGTTCATCTTGGCAATGGCAGAACCTAGCTGCTTTCAGTTTGTTATTTAACTCACTGCTCAAGGCAGGGCCCATGTCTTCAACATATTACAAACTAACCCTAATCAGGCACTAATGTATACAGATATATTTATTAAATCAATCTGCTCCTGCAGCTACAAGAATATGAAACTGACAATATCTTAAAGCAGATGGTTTCTCTGCAGTTAAACAGGAAAGCGGGTGACTTGCAAACATTCCTTGAAGACATCAGTTATTCCAGGCCTCAACAAAGCAATGTTTCTGATCACCATGGCAACCAGTTTTAGCAGCTTGGCACCTAGCTCTACTGCAGAAATGTAATGGAGGAGTGGCCTCTGGCATACAAAAGTAAAGTTGTTGGCACCTAGCTGTGAGCCAATTTTGTCCACCCCTGAATTATTCCACTGCAAAGAATTTTGCTGTCTCTTTCTCAGGCCTTGTCTACACGATCACCGTATTGCGCGTTAAAAACCATTACCACGCGTTAACTAGCACGGTGTACAGACGTGCAACGTTGATGTTGCACGATAAGTGCCTTGTTGTAGCGCAATCCAACAACCACTCCGACGAGAGTGGTAACAGCTGTTGCGTATCATCTGTTGCGCGTTTGTGCTCGTGTGTACGCTTACCGCGCAATGATCGGCCTCCGGAAATGTCCCATCATTCCCAAGTTGTCCTCTCTGGACTTCCCCCCGCCCGCTCTTTGGCAGTGACGAAACTGTCCCCGCCCACAGTTGAATCCCGGGATTTTCAAATATTTCGTCAGTTTCATTTCCTGGTCTTTTCCTCGTGGAGTGCATTGGAGTGCAGGCGGCCCATCGCGGAAGATGCGCACCCCTTTGGTCCATGGCAGAGGTGCTTGACCTGATCAGCATCTGGGGAGAGTCCGCTGTGCAGGCGCAGCTTCGCGGCAGCAGATGAAATTACGACACATTTGGCATGATTTCTCGGGCAATGACGGAGAAAGGTTATGATAGAGACATATTGCAGTGTAGATCAAAGGTGAAGGAGCTAAGAATCAGCTATCAGAGAGCGAAGGAGGGAAACCGGCGATCGGGATCAGCGCCTGCTACATGCAGGTACTATCAGGAGATCGGAGCCATCCTCAGTGGTGACCCCGCAACAACTCCAAACACCACAGTGGACACATCTGTAACCACAGATGAAGTCAATGCCACAACGGAGTTGGATGAGGACCTTGAGGAGGTGGTGGGGGAGACGGAGGAGAACCCGGGGCAAAGCGAGGCAGCGTGTAGCCAGGAGCTGTTCTGCACCCCCGCTGATACGTCCTCTCTAGAAGACATGAATTGCAGCATGTCCCTTGAGTCGGCTGAGGGGGGGCTCTGGTAAGTTTCTGCTTTGTAATGCTAAAAGTCTATCTCACATTAAAATATCACTGTGCGCTGCGGGGGTGCTTGCTGTGTCTCCCAGCTGTGCATGCTCCTTACTCCCCATCCATGCCTCCATGAGGAGGGCATCAACACAAGCAGTGATTGTGAAGTAATCATCTGCATTTAGGTCAGTAAATGATTCTTCAATGTACCTCCAGAGCCTAGTACTCAGATTGGATGGGATGGTGTTTGTGCCAACGCTCCCAAAGACAGACACTTTGCCCCGCCAGCTGGCCGCAAACAGTGCTGCAGCATACGGTCCCGGCTGACTGCCCACGGCATGTAGGAGATGTATTCTAGCGGCCAGGGGCACCCTGAGGAGAGCGATATCGGGTTCCATCTCTGTGCCCAACGCTGATTATTAGCCCCCAGTAAAGCTGTCTACTAGGACGTACCTTGTCCGCTTCAGCAAGGCATAGGGTGTTGACCGCACTGCACCTTCCAGAGTAATGTGCTACGGGAAGTTTAATTTTCTTATCCTGGCTATGTGTAAACAGCATCTTGACAATTATTTGTTTTTTAGAACAGACCTTGAGAAGGTCGTTGTCTACCCCCGCTGCCCGAATGAGAAGCATTCGGCAGCGTGCACGAAGGAACAGGGAGGATATGTTTCAGGACGTGTTGAAAGCTACACAGGAGTCCTTGAAAACTGCACAGGAATCCTCCTCTGCGACCAGAGCATTCAGAGCTGAGTACCAGCAGATGTTGAAAACACACACCGAGGAACTGATAAGCGTGATGAAGGAGCAAACAGAACTGTTCAAGAGCATGGTCGCTTTGCAGTCCCAGGCGATTAATGTTAGGGCTCCATTACAGACACTGCAGCCGCGTCTGCCTCCCACCCCCCGTAGTCCCTATAAGAATTTCTATGAAGTGCACCCGTCCCACCATAGCATTCCAACAACTAGCTCTCCACCCCCGTACTTTCTAGAGCCCCGCAGCTACACACACCTGTAATCCCAACCTTCAAAATCTGAATAAAAACAGAACAAAATCATTTCATTAAGGCTTTATTTTTACACATGGCTACTTTCATAAGGTGCAGCAGATGCGTCCTAAAAGAAAACTATGGGAGGGCATGACTGAAATGCTCCCTGAGTGCCTCCCTTATGCGAGAAGCTTTCCCTTTAGCCCCCCTAATACTCCTAGTGGCTGGCTGTTTGTATGCCTCCTCGAGGCGCTGTGCCTCGGTAGCCCACACTGGGCAAAACTTTTCTCCCTGACTTTCACAAATATTATGGAGGACACAACAAGACGCAATCACAGCAGGGATGTTGTCCTCCGACAAGTGCAGCCGCCCATACTAACAGCGCCAGCGGCCTTTTAAACAGCCGAAGGCACACTCCACAGTCATTCTGCTGCGGCTCAATCTGTAATTGAACTGCTCCTTGCTTTGATCTAGGTTGCCGGTGTACAGCTTCATGAGCCATGGCATCAGTGGGTAGGCTGGGTCTCCGAGGATAACTGTGGGCATCTCCACATCCCCCACTGTAATTTTTCTATCAGGGAAAAAGGTACCCCCTTGCAGCTTCTGGTACAGACCGGAGTTCCTGAAAATGCGGGCATCATGCACCTTTCCCGACCACCCAGCATTGATGTCAGTGAAACGCCCTCTGTGATCCACGAGTGCTTGCAGCACCATGGAGAAGTAGCCCTTCCTGTTGATGTACTCGGTAGCGAGATGATCCGGTGCCAAAATAGGGATGGGTGTGCCATCTATGGCTCCCCCGCAGTTCGGGAATCCCATGGCAGCAAAGCCGTCCACAATCTCACTGACATTCCCCAACGTCACTGTCCTCCATAGCAGCACGCAATTGATGGCTGTGCTGACTTGTGTTAGGGCTATTCCGACGGTGGACCTCCCGACTCCAAACTGGTTTGCGACGGACCGGTAGCAGTCAGGAGTTGCCATCTTCCAAAGAGCTATCGCTACACGCTTCTCCACAGTGAGGGATGATCTCATGTCGGTGTCTTTACATCGCAGGGCAGGGGCCAACTCTGAACACAGTTCCAGAAAGGTTGCTTTCCGCATTCGAAAGTTCTGTACCCACTGCTCGTCATCCCACAGCTGCTTAACAATACGATCCCACCACTTGGTGCTCGTCTCTCGCGACCAGAAACGGCGTTGGACCGTGTGCAGATGGTCGGTGAAGGTGCTGAGCAACGCGGTGCTGTTGCTCTGCATGGCATCGATCAGCCGCTGCTCCTCTGTGTCATCCTCTGGCTGGGAGCTCATAACGTAATGAGCAACCATGCGAGATGTGTTCAGCATGTGGAGGGCAAGAGTGGAGACCAGAGCAGGATCCATGCTGACGCTGATTTTGTTTCTTTCCAATGGCGCGCTCCATGCAAACACTATTGAAAATAGGCGCGAGTTGCTACTGGCAATGCGGAAGACGCTAGGGAAACGCACTGCACCATGGGAAACATCCAGTTTACCCATGCTGCTATGTGCTCCTTTCCTTCATCCCATGATTCCAAGCGCGTACTCAGGGAAAATGGAACGCTGGGATACGTGCCCAGAATTCAGTGCGCTAATGCGCATTACAGCGAGGAATTCTGTGACGGAACAAGGAGCGACGTGTGTACGCGCTACACCGCGATAAACATCACGTGCTTCTTATAGCGCAGTTCAAAAGTTGCGCTATAATCTGATCGTGTAGACAAGGCCTCAGCCTTGAGTTCTGGATTTGTATTGTTTTTCTCATCTCCATGTCTGGGAAAGGTCTCCTTAACCTCGGAATGTTTTTACCAGGGCGGGGTAAAGTGCATCTGGGGAGGAGTGCTTTCTTAACCTAACAGAGACTGGATTTGTTTCCTGTAACATGAATTAAAGTCTATAAGAGAAGCTGTTGCTATGTCACAGCTCAGAGATTTCCTTTGTTCTCTCCCCATGAGCGCTCCCGTATACAGATTTAAGTAAAGGCTTGCTAATCACACTTAGAGGTTTGCGTTTTTCTTTGACAGAATGAATACACTAAATTCTACTTAGAGAACTGCTGACCACCTCTGCTGAGACTTTACTTTGCACCTATAATTGAGTCAGAAATCCCTGCTGGTTTCCCAGTAATTCCCATACTCCCAGCTCCGATCTCCTTGGCTGCCACGCTGCTGCTGACTCAGCGATGTCACTTTTGCTGCTCAATCCCCTTTTTTTTCCTTTTTTTGTCGTTTCCAGAAATAGAAAAAACAATGAGGGTCCTGTGGCACCTTAACGACTAACACATTTCTTCAGGGATGAGCTTTCGTGGGCTCCACTGACAAAGCGGGTTGGACCCCATGAAAGCTTATGCTGGAAGAAATGTGATATTCTTTAAGCCGCCACAGCACTCCCACTGCTTTTGCTGGATGCGGGTTGGCACACACGGCTACCCCTCTGGAAACTGGCAGAGCCAGAAACAGGAATGAAGGCCGGTTTTAACACTAAGGCCAACACAAACTCCCCACCCCTGGCTGTGAGGGGCAGATTTCAGGCCTGTTCCCATTCAGTCTGCACCCGAGGGACTCTGAGAAGCAGAAAACAGCCCCGGCTCCTGCCCTCCGCTCTCCCCCTGGCTCCTCCACAGCCCGTCCAGCGGCTCGGAGCGGGGCTGGCACGGGGAGCGCTCGGACTGAGTGCAGAGGGAGTGTCGCGGGCCATGTGTGCCCCTAATTACAGCCCGGGCCCCGCCCGCAGCGCTGCAGCAGCACGCGCCCCGCCGGGGGCCGGCAGCAGGAAGGAGCGGCTGGTTAAAGGCAGGGCAGGCGGTGAATTCATGCTCGGTGAGGCTGACCTGACCCACCGCTCACTCACCCGCTCACAGCAGCCGGGAAGGGCTCCGTGCAGCTCCCGGCACCAGCAGCTCCCGGGTCCGGCACTGGGAACGGCGCCGATCGCTTTCGTTTCCTTGCTGCAGCCCTCAGCCTTTGCACCAGCGCTCCGCCCCCACAGGGAATCGAAACCGAAAGGAGCCTCCTACTGCTGGGCCCGCCCGAAAGGGGGCAGACAGCCTGCGGCATGGGCTGGTCTAGTTCAATTGACCTGATAGGCAAACAAGTCCGTTCCCGTTTCCAGCGTTTCTCTCCCTTTCTTTGGAGGAAATATATGCTGACGATGGGTTTCAGCTGCACACAGCACAAGAGAGTTAATACGCAGCCAGTCGGGAGAGAGAAGTGCACTGGCTTACTTGCCCCTGCAGTGGATTGAGAGTCTGACGATACATTTAAAACACACACAACCTGGGCTCCGCTTCGGAAAAGGGAGCTTGGTTCTTAGAAAATCACCCGAACAAAACTAGTTAGCTGTGGAGAGAAGCTGATCCACAAAGCCAGCACACTAGCAGGGAGCCAGCTCACCTAGCCAGTGACTATGTCTAATCAATTCCATCAGTATTAGCCTAATATTTCTTTCCTCGGTAGCTTTTGGCCAGCCAGTGAGCTGGTTGATTACCACAAAACGTGTTAATCACTACAATTATTTGACAAATATTAATGAAATTAATCTAGTTGCCATGATTTGACCATACTTTTATTAAAGGGTGAGGGAAGAGAAAGCTGGCTAACTCTAATGCCAATAAAACTGGTGACAAGGAGACATATTCATAGTGGAGAACAGAAACCAGAAACAACAGACTTTTAATGGAAATATTTGTGTGAAATATGCCTTCCATTTATAGGTTGTTTGAGAAATGGATCCCTTGAGATTAAATCTGCCTGTTCTAAAGCTCCAACATTTGTACCACATAGGTAGAATTAAAGGATCTATGCATATAATCATATTGCGGTTTGGTTCTGGAAATGTAATCCTGCTCCTGTCCACTAGCTCAATATGAGGTTGTTCAAGACAGGGGAAGTCCTCCAGGTGGCTTTTTACACAATATTGGGAATCACAGCCTGAGATTCCTCTGTGTGCTCACCTCAGACCCACTCAGACAAACCACCAGGAACAATGTTTTATTCTGTAAAGAAACAGACCAGGCTTACAGTCCACTAGCTTCCTCTCTGCTTGCCTGCCTCTTGCTCCAGAGTTCTCCCCAGACTACTGCTGAACTGATTGCCCTCCTAGCAGGAAGGAAGTTTCAGCAGCAGAGGATACACCCTGTCAGGAAGTTCTCCCATCATTCCACAGTTTGTAATCTTCACCACTGCTGTTGAAGCATACTGGATCTTGGGCTACAGAAATACTGATTTTTACCACCATAGTTATATACAACCTTTACAAACAGGCAAAAATAACCTCAGTTCCTGTAAATGTATTTAATTGATTTAAAGCAAAAAAAAAGAAAAGAAAAATTCAAATACAGTGTAAATTAAGGTAAAGACCTACAAACTCCCACTGATTTATTATTCTTGAGTCAGAGAAATAGGAAACCAGATTTACAGACTAAATTAATGCTCTAAACATGTTGCAAGATATCATTGGAATGGTACAATGAACTAATTCATGGATTTTAAGGCCCCCAAATACCGTCAGATGAATTATAAGTATAGCAACTCCTTCCCTCCATTTGCCAGGCAAAAAAGAATGCTGTTAAATTTGGCCCAGTGCTATACTTTTTAGCTTTCTCTGTTGCACATTTAGTTTTAAGAAACTAGCATTGGCCACATACAGTAATTCTCTTTCTGTTCAACAGAGGGTAGTGGCACACAAGTAAACACAATGACCATCCACATATTACAAACCTTGCTAATACATTCATGTAACTCCTTTGGGATCCTTTGATAATAAGGATGTTAGCCATGTTAGTCTAGTGAAGAAAAACAATAGAGTCCTGTGGCACTTTTCAAGACTAACAGATTTATTTATTGCATGAGCTTTCATGGGAGAAAATCCCACTTCGTCAAACGCTTTGAAGAAGCAGGGGCATTGGTACAGGTTTTTATAGTGGAGGTACTGAAATCATGTAACAAAACTGTAAACTCTATATAATGGAAATCACTTCAAGCCAGAGGGTGCTCCTGCACTCCCATCACCCCTAGTTCTAGCACCCCTCTAAGTGTCTCAAGGATGGCTGGAAATGCTTTATTTCCTTTGCTTCACTGCTAAACGTGCTTCCTACACAGGGCTTCCACTTAATTTTTTAATCTGATGAATATTTATCCCAGCACTATTTTCATACCCACCCCTCTCTCATTCACATCTCTGAAGTATTGCACACAGTGGCTTCTTTAGAATGAGGGGACTCCATCACTTCCCCTACAGCTGCAGAAGTGTCAATCAGTCAGATACAACCAGGGCCTTCTATCAACAATCACATTATTGCCTTTTAAAAACTACTGCATGATTATGTTCCAATATCTAAGAAGGATAGGGATAAGTAGAGGTTTTTCTCTGTAACAGATGAGAGGGATGATGAGGGACACCGGTGACTCCAGTCTATTCTTTCAGCACTCATTGTCATACTTTTGTATGACAGGTGCTCAAGGGCAGGTCAGTGAATGATTAGCTGGGACCTGAGGAGTCCCAATTAAAAATCACAGAAACAGGAATGGGCCTGCTGAAGGAGACCCAAAATCCATTTAGTCCTGTATCCCATCTTTGAGAGTGGCTGGCACTAGATACTTCACAGGAAGGTATAAGAACCCTGCAGTTGGCAGAGATGAGGTAATCTACAGCCCAAATTAGCTCTCCTTCTGCTTTCTAAAAGTTAGATATTGGCTTAAGCCCTGAAACATTGGGTTGAGTAGCTCTTCCAAAGTTTGTTAGCTATAACTCTGAATAATTCTTTTATTTACACACACACAAAATCCTCTTTTCAGTCTTGCTAAATTCTTGACCTCAACATCTGACATCAAGTTCCACAGTGTAAAATATGTATTGTGTGCAGAAGAATTTCCTATTATTAGTTATGAATTTGCTATCTTTTAATAAAATTGAAAGTCTGCTTGTTCTTGTCTCATGAAACAGAGAATGGGGATCCTGATCTTCCTTTTGAAGGCCATTCATTATACCTTTATCATAACCCCCTTATATGTCTCCTTTCTAAGGTAAACAATCCCATTCCTTTTAAGCTCTCCTCACATGAGTATTTCTCTTAGTCATCCTTCTCTGAATCCCCTCTAATTCTGCAATATACTGGTATTTTTTGAGATGGGGTGACCAATACTGCACACACTATTCCAGAGGAGTTCACACCATTGATTCCTAAGAGCATTATACTATTTTCCATTCTGTTCTCCATCCTATATTAAAGTACCCTAATACTTTGCTTTTTTGACCATAGTGGCATATTGAGCCAGAAGCCTTCATTAATTTATCTACAATGACACCTCTCCCCCATGCCTGCAGAGGCACAATTAAGAAGTTTATAAGGTGTAAAGTAGTTATTTTTTTTCCTCTCTAATGTGCATTACTTTGCATTTATCAACATTAAACTTCACTGGGCTATTCACTTAGCTTGCTGAGATCTCTCTGACATTCCTCACAGTCCTCTCTCTCAAATTCCTCTTGACTAGTAACATCAACATCTTATTTCAATAGGCAACTTTTGCTATCTCATTACTCGCCCCCTTCCCTTAACATTAATAATTATATTAAATTTCACTAGCCCTAGTACACATCCTGGAGGTGCTCTCCTTTATCCTTTTGCCAGGATGAAAACTGACCATCAGCTCCAATGCATGAACTCTAAAGGAACTTCATACAAGATCTCTGAAAACACAGGACATGTAGCGTACCGAATCCATTACTGAAGCTAAGAGATGAACCCAAAGGAAAAGCCCAATGAGTTTAATAGCCTGAGCTTTCAGAAAGTTTGGATCTGAAACAGAACTCAGTTTAAATTAATGGCAGCTCAAGAAAACAGAATAATTTCAAACAGGCACAAAAACTTTGGTATACTATTCAGATGTTCAATGCGTTCAGTCAAATTTTACCGTTACATCTATATAAACCAATAGCAGAATTTTGCCCACTGGCCTTATTTACTACATTCTTAGGATTTCTTTATTTTGCAGATCCCTGTGTGAACATCTAAATTATCATAATTTATGCATTATCAGATGTAAAAGGTAATAAAATAGGTGATGCTAATGTCATCCTGATGCTATAAGATTTAGAATTTGCAGTATTTATCATATTTTAACTTTGCTCCCAGTTTAGTTCCTGTAAAATACTCTTCAAGTTTGGCATCCATTTACTGGCTCTGAGCTTCAGTGAAGAGGTTCTTCCAATCTCCCACAGCACCTGTGAAAGAACAATGAAATAAATATCCCAGGTTAGGAATACGACATTGAAATGCTGACAAAAACAGTTGCAATGACTGAACTTACTACCAAATTTCAAATCCACATAAGGCTTGAACCTTCTATGAATGTGGATGGGGTAATTATAGTTAAAGGTTAAAGAAAAAGCCTTGCAGTAAATTTTATAGGCATATGTGTAAACACCATTTAAAACCGAGAGCTAATATTTTGAAAGAATAGCATCACATAACTGGCTGATCAGCTGCTTACAGATATCCATTTTCAAAAGATGAAAATTCATCCTCAGCTATGAATTAAACACTTTGGGTATGTCTACACTAGCAATTTAGGTCAACTTAAGGACACTGAAGTCGACCTAAATTACTCCATGTCCACACCAGCCTTTCATTAAGTTGACTTAAGGGCGTCCTTAAGTTGACTTAAGTACCAGTAGTTAGGTCGACTTAAGGTCTAAGTCGACCTTATTAAGTTGACCTAAAACCAGTGTGGATGCCCTAGGTCAACTTAATTACTAGGGCTGGGGAGAAGAGAGCCAGGGCTGGGGGAGCCGTGGCTCCTGGACGGGAGCTGTGGAGCCATGGCTAGGGGAGAAGGGAGTCTTTGGGGCTCCCCTGGACCCTGGACCAGCGGCGGCTCCTTTTTCAAAGGAGCCACCTCCGCTCCGGGATCCAGGGAAGTCCCTGGGGACTTCCTTCGGCTGGGGAAGCTGGCAGCACCCTTCTCTGGGGCTCGGCTGGCTTCTCCAGGGCTCCCCGGACAGGGGAGCCCCGGCGGCTCACTTCTCCGGGGCTCCCTTCCCCTGAGTCGCTCCTGATTCATGGGGGGTGAGGGGAAGGGTGGCGCTGGGTCGACCTAACGACTGCCTGTGTAGACACAGGCAATCGACTTAGAGAGTCTAGTGTGGACTTCACAGAGTCGACTTAGCATTTTAGGTGTAGACATAGTCATTAATCCCTCTCAGAGGCCACTAGAGACATATGCTAGAGACTTTAAAATGTTAACTAGCTCCAGTCATGACTAGTTTGTATAGTTGTTCTAAGCCTGGAAATGTCTCTCATCACTCTGTATAAACGTACCTTTTTGTAAAAGGATGGGAGCAAACGTGCCATGTGTTGCTTGGGATTTGTTGCTCGTTGACTGGAAGATGGCATCTCTGCAATAGACTGAATCGTCTCCTCAGGCAGAGAGAATCCCAAAAATTCAGCTATTTGTTTCACTCCTCCATGTAAGTTTTGAAAAACGAGAACATGCTGGAGTTGTATCAAAGCAAATATGCCTTGACATTTTCCTCTTCTCTTTTCTCAAATGAATGTAGAATTTATCCTCATCCATATACAAAGCAGAACAGTAAAGAAGTATATTAAGTTCAACAATAAGAGGTTGCAGGAACAGTTTTTTAAATAAAAGTTCAGAAACTGCCTCCCTTCCCCAAATGGAAATATGTTAAGAGAATACTCTCAGTCTTTTGCATTTCTCTCTTTTAGTATTTATTTTTACTGATTACATTTATCTAACAGCCTCAATTAGTATTGTTTTGTATAAACATAGGTATTACCTGCCCCCCTCCAAAATGAAGGCCCTTGTCCTGCAAATATGCTTTAAGTTTCACCATGCAAATAGCCTCGACGTTATTATTTCAATGCACAAATCCAAGCAGGATCAGGGTTATCTTCCTTGATAATGAAGAGAAGGAAGGGGGGCTGCACATAGAATGGCTAGTAGCCAGTGGGGGAAAAGGTTACATCGTGTGCCTGCCTTCTCCTAGCCTTTGAACGGTTTTGCCTGGGACAAAGTGAAAACTGGACTAGACAAGATACTTGACATTGTACTGAAGGGAACAATTCAGTATAAGAACCAAGTACATGACCTAACAGGTCTTTCCCATTTCTAATCTCTACAAAAAAAGTTACCTCTTTCATTTCTTCATATGTGGTTATCATGATATTGTCTTCGTCCGTATGTTTGTTCCAGGAAAGAGCATGGTCAAAATATATGCCCCAGGTGACTGAAATTAAATATAGGAGAAATACTTTAAACCATCTAAATTATTCCTATAATTAAATTTACAGAATAACTTCAGGATAGAGTCCTGGAGAGCCTAAATCTTTTAATCCTTCAACTGTGTCTTCTTACTTTATTTATGAAAGAGGTTTGGAAGTCATTCACTCCAGACTTGACTTTTCACTTTCTCCTTGCAAATATTTTTAAGAATAAATCCATACATTAAGATTCTACATGGCAAGTAAACAACAAATGAATTATTCATTTTCAAGTGATTTCTTAAACAATAAATATTCAGAAAGCATCTCTACTTTCTAGCAAATAAAGTTCCTGATGTTGCCCTAATGAAATGGTGAATTATTTTTAAAAATTAAAAAATAACCCTGAAAACATACTCTGAAAGCCCTGCTGACATTTACAATATTTTATACACAATGTACATAACTTTACTTGAGCGGTGCTACTTGTATGAATAATGTTACCCATATGCATACACATTTAAAGTGTTAGGCCCTCATGCAGCATTAACAATTGGTTTCAACTGGTATAATTAGGTCTGGTCTATACTGCAGCGCTGGGTTGATGGGAGATATGCAATCTACATACTGTACAATGCGTATCTCCCATCGACTTACTTACCCTTCCTTATGGCAGTGTCCCCACTGGGCTGTGCCAATGGGAAATGCTCTCCGTTTGACACAGTATTACTCTTTTCTGGGACAGGGAGTGGAGTTACTGCGTCAAATGGAGAGCTCTTCCTGGCTTGATTCAACAGGTCTCCACCAGTTGCTCAACTGATCCTGGTGGGTCAATCTGTGGAGATCAACGCAGGGATTTCAATGTAGGGAAGCCAACCCTTATTCTCCAATAATTACTTATTAGACTATAGTACACGTTTTTTGCTGTATTGAGCTTCCTTTAGGTGCAACAGGGCTATCGGACAGCTTGTTAGGTTCCCAGATTCTTTGCCCAGCTCAGCTATGGCCCCCACTGTAACTTAAATCAGCCTAAGCTTGATATTGGAAGAGGCAATGGTCCTGAAGGGATCATTCACCAGCAGAGGATCATTTCCTCTTCCAGGGGTCAGGGTAGAATAATACAGTAATAAAGTACACAAGCTCTGCATCCATGAAGAGTTCTATGTAAGGGGATTTCTCAGCTGACCAAACCCAGCAGATTTCTGGCCTTTCTCCCACCAGAATAGCACAGAAAGGGGTGGAACAAATAGAATCTGGCTGTATTGTATTGTGTAGACATGCAAAAACTGAGAATTACGTTTTTTTTAAAAAAAGGAATGAGTTTAAAATGTGAGAGCTCAGCTTATCAGCACCTTCTCAAAGGGCCTGAAGCCCACTTCAGTGTCAGAGCAGCTGGCATGGCATGGGGGAGGCTCAGAACTTTGCTAAAACGCAGTTCTACTCTAAAAAACGACTAAAAATCAGGCACCTTCTTACTCAGCAGGCCTGATTGCCTGTGCGTATCCAGAGCTGTCTCTGCTGACTTTAGTAAAGAAAAATACTTTGTTACTGCAGAACCAACACAGTAAGGATAGCATGTGCTGGAATCTATTCCATATTGTGCGGCAGCATCATAATCAGTATAATTTGGTAAACTGGAATTACAGGTCACTGGGAGCTGTACAGATGTTACTAAGGATGTAATTTGGCTTGCAAGGTCCTCACTGTAGGGGAGATCGTTCAGAAGGAAAGAGTCCAGTCCAACTCACAAATCCCAGAGGTAATTGAAGGGGCATTTATGTAAAATATGGCTTTTAATCTGGCTCAGTCATTACAAAAGGTGATCTTTCCCTCTTTTAACTTTCCCATCTTCTTATCAGTTATTACACATTGCTTGGTTTGTTTAAATAATTCTGAACTGAACTTCTGACTTATTCTTTTTGAATTTATACATCTCCTTTCATACTGTAGCCTCCATTTCATGCATCTGATGAAATGGGATTTTACCCATGAAAGCTCATGCAATAAATACATTTGTTACTTTTAAAAATCCCACAGGACTCCTGGTTTGTTTTACTGCTGTTTCTCAGCTGACGGTGACTGCACAGAGACTTAGGAGGCTTGTGTGCTAATGTATCAGAGATGTCCAGCAGAAAGCCAGTAAGTGTCATCAGTGCCTTAGAGACTGCAAGTTCCAAAGGTGTAGCCGTGTTAGTCTAGTTCAGCAAAACAAACAAGGAGCCTTTAAAAGTGTCATTCACAAGACTTTTTTTTTTAGAAATTGCAGAGGCACCTGGGGTGGAGGATTCTGTAGCTGCTGAGGGTCCCGTAGTGGCAAGAGGCCTTCCTTTTAAAGCCTGCCCACTCAGGATCTGTGGCTTTAAATGGCACTGTGGGTACTGGAAATCCCTGCTGACTCAAAGGTATTTGGCTGCAGAGCAGTTGGTATCAATGCTGTAGATCAAGCAGGGGAACACTTCTTTTTAGTTCTGTGAGTGGAAGTGCTCTTTGCTGGTCTTTTAGGTCACTCTCACATTAAGCGGAAGAGGGGGATTTGTCAGAAACTGCCTTCGGTGGTTGGTCACTGGAAGAAGATTGCAGTCCTGAGTCTGAGGCAGGACAGAGAAATTTCTCTCTGGGTATGTCTACACTTGCACCTTAAGTTGACTTAACGATGCTTAAGTCGACCTACAGAATGCTGTATTCGCACTGGGCACTTCCTTAAGTAGACTTCAGCACCTCCTTAAGTCGAATTAATAACTCCAGCTCCGAAGGTCAACTTAACACCTAAGTCGACCTTATTAAGTCAACTTAAGCCAGTGTGGACGGGGAGTGCCCTTAAGTCGACCTAATTGCCCTCCAGGCCCCGGTGCAATGTGGGCCAGCTACCCACAATGCACCACTCCTCTGTGGACCTAGCAACTGCCAGTGTGGACATAGGCAGTAGACTTAAGTTTTTAGTGTGGACTCTCTAAGTCAACTTAACAAAGTCAACTTTAAGTCAACCTTGTTAAGTCGACTTAACAGAGCCTCTAGTGTAGACATAGCCTATGAGAATAAGTTCAGGTTTGAGGTCCTTTGCTTTTCTTATGCAGGTCTTCAGATTTAGGCAATGGGCGCACTTTTGGGGTACACCCAGACACCTGATGCATTGTGAATGTCTGTCAGAAATAGGAATTGTCTCAAGATAGGAGAGACAATGTTTAAATCCAGGATAGTCTGGCATTTCAAAGGGAACGTCCCAGGACAAGATGAAGTTATGAAGAAAGAAAAAGAAACTTTTTTTGAATGGAGAGAAAGCCTCAGTCGACAAATCTAGCTATACTAATAACACTAATCTAACTATTATATGCCAAAAGATGGTAACGGTCACTTCTCAGATAAATGAAGGACCGCCAGCGCGCCGACTCAGACCAAGAATGGTTGAAAAGGAACGGGGGGAAAGGGGAGTAGCCACACAATGCTAATCAAGTGCTGCCACAGGCACTGGATAAGGAGAGCACATGTGGTGCAGCCCAGACAGGTACCGCTGTCAAAATTCTCTGACCAGAGGCACAGGGGTGCACAATCACCTAAAGTAGAGCACTCCTACTCAAAGAAGAACATGTCTGTTTGTGCTCTGATCAGAAATTCACTTTCTGAACCACAGAGCAAAGAAGAGTTGAGAACAGTGTACTGAAGTGTTTATACATGCCAGTAAGGACCATTACAAAAATCTTTTTTCAACATAAGTTTTCTCCACTCTGGCATCTAAAAAGTGGGACTTTGCCCACGAAAGCTCATGCAAAAAACAAATTTGTTAGTCTTTAAAAGTGCCACAGCACTCCTTGTTTGGTTTACAAAAATCTAATAACTCTACCTGCTCCACTCATGAACTTCTGAAGGAACTCATCCCACTAGTTGATATTTGGAAGTCCAGGATTTTTTATTGTAGAAGTGGTAATAAGATACAGCTGCATCTTTTGGATTTCAAAATACCACCAGTATCTTTAAAAACAATAAAGGTAAATGAGTCCTTGGTATTTTAAGGTAACCATTGATCTCAAGGGTCCTGCATTAAACACATATCAGCTCTTATTGGAATAGAAATTTGGAAAATGAAGCCTCAATCCTGCAAGCAAATTTGTGAGGGCAAATCTTACTGACTTCAGGGGTGCTCCCAGGAGCAATGAAGAATTATCTCATACTGATCACTTTACAGGACTGGGTTCTAAGATTTGACCCCTCTGTATGAATTACAGTCATCAGTAAAGATTAAATTCTACTTTAATTGAGAAAGCTTTTCAGGGCCGGCTGGAAATTCTGGTTAATATATGTGTATGAGAGCGAGAGAAAGAATTTAAAAAACAAAACAAAACAATGGCCTACTGGTTAAAGCACTAATCTGTGATGTGGGATGCCTATGTTCAAGTCTCTACTTTGAATTAGGTTCATATCCCTGCTCTCTTTTCCCTCTTAAGATTTTTTTGTTTTTTGGTTTGGTTTGTTTTTTTTAAATAAGGTCTTGGTTGTGGAACAAAACTAAATGACAAAACTTGGGAAGTTTTTGCAAAACAGCATTCTTATTTTCCAAGCAGCCCTACCCCTACTATCTCCAGGAGAAAACTAGGAGTTACCTGGAAAGTGGATAGTGTTCTCCATTACTGAAATGTTCGCTTATTCTCAAAAACAATCATGGGAATATTCTTATAATGGAGATGCATGGAAAAAATACGTGGAGAAGGAGCATTTTTTATTTTCTAAAGCAAAACAAAAAGAGACAAAAATGAACCACAATATTTGTACCTTAAAGATGTTGACCCTAAAAAACCTTATTTTACACAGATATATTTATAGTATTGTTAAATTGTAGTCTCTTTTCTTGCTGCTTCTTATCATTCACAGTATCATTGACATGGCCTTTATTCTTAAAGCCTACCTTCTGCAAAATTGTCTTTTAAAAATAAACTTTTTAGCAAAGAATTTTAGTTGTCCCAGAGTAACTAGCATAGAAAAGCCAGATTGTTAAAGAGAGAAAGCTGTGTGTGTTTTTCCCTCTATTAATTCACTGGCTATATAAACCCAGCTGTGGTTCCTTTTTATGTGGAAACATTTAGACTTGAAGTAGCAGAACAGAGTACGCTCACTTGACTGCTGCTGCAGAAAACACACACACACACACAAAAGGACTTCACTTCTGCCTGTGCTTTGTAGATTAGAACTCTAGAGCAATCAGATAACGGAAGGGGTCAGCATTTGTACTGAGTTCACTGCAATAGCAATCCAATGTAGGGAACAGCAGACATGTTGGTTTCTCCATAGCTTTGTGGTAGGAATGGCTTTCCTGCTGTGCACCAGCTGCTACTCTTTGGGAATTAGGATTCTCCCTCTCTCCTACAATATTGATTCAGATTTTACTTCATGTAATGAGATCATGTAGTGCCTTCTATCAGAGGTTCTCTAATATTTGCAAGCCCTAGTTAATTAAGTCTCACAGCAACTCTATGGGTGCATCTACACTTGTAAATTAAGTTGCCTTAAGCTTGCTTAAGTTTCCTTAAGTCAATTTAAGCAGCTACTTAAGTCGACTTAAGGAAATACTATGTCGACTTTGTAAAACCTCGTTTTAAGTCAACTTTCTGCTTAAGTCGACTTTCTAAAGTCGACTTAAGCCAGTGTAGATGTGGAGTAGCCCTAAGTTGACTCTAAGTCGACTTAGGGGCCTCCAGGGCTTCCCCATTGCCCTCCCTGCCAGGGTGGCTGGCACAGCCACAGCCTGCCATGCCCCCCACAGGGCAGGACAGAGCCCTGCCCACCCTGCCCCTATGCCCTGCCAGGGTCCCTGTCCCCCTTTGCCCCATTGTACCAAGTGTGGCAAAGTCAGGCCAGATGGCTTTAGGAGGGTAATCCTATTTGGAAAACTGGGAAGTGGGCAGGCGCAAGCCCGCCCACTGCTAAAACCCCTCCCCCAGCCTAAGAGGAGGAGGCATTAGGCCCAGCACCAACTGAAAATGAGGGACAACAAATGAAATAACAGGAAAGGGTGTGAGGGTCACAGGTTCAAAATAAGGGATTCGGAAGGGGACACTGAGCAGAGAACCTCGGACAGTGCCCACTGCTCCCGGAAGGTATCGAGGGAGCCAGCGGACGCTGCCCAGAGGAACTCTGCTCGGATCCATGCACGAACAAGGAACCGGAAATAGGCCCCACAGTCACAGGAGCCTCCCTCAGTCAACCTCCTTTCCCTGGACTTGTAAATAGCCACTTCAACGTAGGCTAGGAGGAGGTTGGCGAGGAGGTCCCGCGACTTTGTGGGGCCATGGATGGGGAGTGCATACAAAAAAAGGTGTGGGGAGAGGTGCAGCCAGAACCTCAATAAGAGGTTCTGGAGGAGCCAGAAAAGGGGCAGCAACCTGGCGCATTCGAGATAGGCGTGCGCCAGGGTTTTCCTCATGCCTCAAAAGGGACAGGTGTTAGGATGGGGGGTGAACCACGCCAGGTACACGCCCGTACTCACGGCTCCGTGGAGGAGCTGCCAACTAATATCCCCGGCGGGCCATGGAGTTAAGATGGAATACAGACTGGCCCACCGGGGGTCCTCGCCCTCCACAGGTGGGATCAGGTCCCGCCACTTTGTATTGGGGCGGGACGCGAGGGCGAGGAAATGGATGGTATGGAGCACGAGCGTATACCGATGCTTGCGTGGCACGGTTCGGAAGGAGGCCGGCTGCAAGTCTAGCAGCCGGCTCGGGGCATGGGGCGGGGGCGGCCGGGGGGGCTCGCAGGGCCAGGGCCCGATTAAAAGCTCCGGAGGGCCAGGACTGAGGGGAGGGCAGGGAGCACCCTCTCGCAGGACCTGCTCGAGGTAATCCCGAGCAGCAGGGGGCAAGGCTGCCTTCACCTCCTGGAGTAGGCGCCGGGGGGTTCTAAGGGTGGAGAGCCCCATGCACTCAGCCAGCACAAGGGGATCCACCCAGTCCCCCCGGGCATAGTCCAGGAGGTCTCCGACCTTGGTGACACCTGCCAGGACCAACCTCCACCTCACAGAGGGGGCCTCCGCCACCTGCACACTAAGATGGGGGTTGTGTAGCAGGGGCTCCGCGAGGAGGTCCTCCCCCTCGGAGGGCACAAGAGACCTGGAGGCCGAAACAAGCCTCCAGGTCCGGAGGAGGTCCTGGTAGAAGGCCGGCAGCTCGGAGAGGTCTCACGGAAAACCTCTCGGGTTGATAAAGAAGAGCTGCCGGTCGTATCGGAGCCCTTGGTAGCGGTGGAGGAAGGTGCACACCAGATGGCTCCATGCCGGACTACCTGCACTATAAAGGAATCTCTGCAGGGCCTGGAGGCGGAAGGCATGGACCTGGCTGTAGATGCAGCACAGGCCCTGCCCTCCCTCCTCCAGGGGAAGACTCAGAATCCCTGCAGAGACCCAGTGCAGTCCTGGCCAAAAGAACTCCAGAACTGTCCTCTGGAGGTTGGCCAGGAAACTCAGGGGTGGGACCAGGGTGTTGAGCCCACGAAGGGAGAGGCACTGCAGCAGTCCTGTCCATCTCCGCAGCCGCTCAGACACCCTGTCCTCCAAACCTCGCCAGTTGTCATCAGGGGAGGGATGCATGGCAGAAAGGTAAATGCCGAGATAGAGCAGCGGACCCGCACTCCACCAGATGGCTTGAAGCGCGGGTGGGAGGGAGCCGGCCGGCCACCCGGTCCCTACTGCCAGGCCAGAGCTCTTGACCCAGTTGACCCGGGCGGAGGAGGCTGCCGAATAGATGGCCAAGCAAGCCTCCAACCGCTCCAGGTCTCCCGGGTCCTAGACCGCAAGGAGCACAACGTCGGCATACGCTGACAGGACCAGCCTCAGCCCTGGCTCGTGGAGCACCAACCCCGTCAACCTCCAACGGAGGAGACAGAGGAAGGTCTCCACGGCCAGAGCGTATAGCTGGCCTGACAGCGGACAGCCTTGACATACTCCTCGCCCGAAGCTGACAGGTTCGGTCAGGGTCCAGTTGAGCTTGACCAGACACTCTGCGGAGGCGTACAGCACCTGGAGAAACCCCACAAAGCGGGGTCTGAAGCTGAACGCTGCAGGGTGCCCAGGAGCTAGTGTGGTCCACCCTGTCGAACGCCTTCTCCTGGTCCAGGGCCAGGAGGGCAAACGACAAGCCATCCCTACACTCTAGCTCCAAGAGATCCCGGACCAAATACAGATTGTTAAAGATGGAACAGCCCGGGACGGTGTAGGTCTGGTCAGGGTGGACCACGTCCTGTAGCACAGACCCCAGCCACAGCGAGATGGCTTTGGCTGCGATTTTATAGTCCGTGCAGAGGAGCGAGACGGGACGCAGTTCTGAAGGTCGCGGAGGTCCCCCTTCTTGGGTAGCAGGGCCAGGACTGCCCGCTGGCAAGAAAGGGGGAGCACTCCGCTTCCTTCGGACTCGGTCCAGACGATAGCAAGGTCTGGGCCGAGGACGTCCCAGAACACACGGTAGAACTCCACAGTCAGCCCGTCCATGCCCAGAGATTTATTGGTGGGCATGAGACAGAGGGCTTCCGAGAACTCGGACAGAGTGAGAGGTAGCTCTAGCCGGTCTCGGTTGCCCTCGCTGACCATGGGAAGTTCATTCCAGAGCACCCTGCAGGCGGCGACTTCGGTCAGATCCAGGGAGAAAAGACCAGCGTAGAAGGCCCTGGCCCTTCCACGCATCTCCACCGGATCCATGAGGGGGGTGCCATCCTCAACGAGGAGGCAGGTGACATGCTTTTTAGCCCCCTTCCGTTTCTCCAGGGCATAGAAGAAGCGGGAACCGCGATCCATCTCCCGAAGGAGATGGAGGCGGGATCAAACAAAGGCTCACCGGGCCCGTAGATCCTCGAGGGCGTGGAGCTCCTCCCGCTTCTCCCGGTACGCTCCGCAGAGGGATGGATCCTCAGGGCTGGCGGCCAGATGCCTCTCCAGCTCTAAGACCTCCCATTCCAGCTGCTCTATCACTTCATCCCTCCGCTGGCTGGCCCCCCGAGTGTAGTCGCGGCAGAAGAGCCGGGCGCGCACCTTCCCCACATCCCACCAAAGCCGCGCCGAGGGAAAGGCGGGCCTCTGCCCCCGCCAGGCCAGCCAGAACTCCCGGAAGGATGCCATGAAGCCCACGTCCTCCAGCAGGCTGTTGTTGAAATGCCAGTAGGCCGGCCCCGGCCTCTCTGCCGACAGAGAGGCCTTCACGGTCACCAGATGGTGATCCGTGAAAGGGGCCGGCTGTACGCTTGAGGAGTGGGCTTGTGCCAGATGGAACCTTGATAGATAGAGGCGGTCCAACCGGGAGTGGCGTGACCGATCTTCCCCCACCCAAAGGCGAAGGTGACCTCGTCGTCCGGATGGTGGTCGCGCCAGACGGCCACCAGGGAGTGATGATCCACGATCTCCCTGAGGACGACTGCGGTGGCCGGGCTCTGCTTGGTCCCCGTGCGGTCCCGTTCCTCGAAGGTGAGGTTGAAATCCCCGCCCAGGACCAGGCACTCCTGAGGATCCAACGTGCCGAGGAAGGCGGCCACCTGCCGATAGAAAAGCACCCGCTCTGG
The DNA here is from genome assembly GCA_007922175.1 of Pelusios castaneus. Classification (NCBI taxonomy): domain Eukaryota; kingdom Metazoa; phylum Chordata; order Testudines; family Pelomedusidae; genus Pelusios; species Pelusios castaneus. Next base: position 4,435,424 of record ML685790.1, on the reverse strand, counting down.
GGCCAATGCAGGGGCATAGATGTTGACAAAATTCAATGTCAGCCTCTGCATACGGCCCCGGACATGCAGCAGGCGGCCCGGCACGACCTCGGCAACCCCCAGCACCTCGGGCTGTAGGTCAGGGGAGAACAGGGTGGCCACTCCACCTTGTCGGATGGAGAGGTGGCTTAGGAACACCCTGCCCTCCCACTCCAGCCGCCAGCTGGCCTCGGCGGCTGGATCCGTATGGGTCTCCTGCAGGAAAACCACAGAGTACCCTCCCTCCCGAAGGAAGGAGAGTACCTGGCTCCTGCGGAGACCCATCCTACAGCCCCTGGCGTTTAGCGTGGCAAAGATGACTGAGGCCATGAGGAGGGCTGGGGGGGGAGGGTCCTCAGGGGCAGAAGCACCTGTGGCCCCCGTTGGGCCCTGCAGCAATCCATGACTCACCTCAAAAGTCATGAGGGAGTCACGGAAGCTGCGGACCCTCTGGTAGGCCACGGCGTCCTGCCTCCCGGTCCCCTTCCTCTCCTTTAGGATGGCCCTCACGGCCCGGAGGATGAGATGGAAGTCCCCCCAGCGCTGCAGGGCAAGCCGCACCCGATTCCTGGCCCCACGAGTGTCGGCCAAGAATGAGCGCAGCTCATCCCGCAACGCCAGGGGGTCCGGGGCGGAAGGCCCCGGGCCATCCCCCGGTCGGGTCCCCAAAGTGGCCCCGCTGCCAGCCGGGAGTGACAGACAGGGCGCAGAGCCCTGTTGCAACGTCGATATTGCGGGCACTGCGTCGCCCAGCTGAACCCCCGGCACAAGGGGGGAGAGCGGTGGAGGGAGGACAGCAGCCCCTTTGATGGAAGGGATTACAAATACCGCCCCCCCTGGGAATCACCTTGTCGGAGAGGAAAAGACGCAATCCCGGGGGCGGCAGTAGTGGGGACGGGAGCCGAAGAGGGAGTGGGGATGGTCGTGGGAGGTGGGGGAGGGGTAGGATCAGAGAGGTAGTGGGAAACAACGATAGGGATGGGAATAGGGACAGGATCCCCAGTGGTCGAACCACTGGGGTGCGTCTCCTCTCGAGAGTACCTGGCTCCTGAGGAGACCCATCCTACAGTCCCTGGATTAATAAGGGGTCTGGGGACGGGTCCCTGCCGACGCTGGGCGTGGAGGTATCCATATCCTCAGCGTTGGACAGGGGGGAGAAAACAAGTGGAGGGAAGGGAGGCTGTCCCAACAGGGTCGGCACCCCGGGGCCCAGTTGCTCGGGGCCAGCCATCGCCTCCAAGGGCTCGGCGGCTGCAGATGGAGCCCCAATCACAGCTGTGTAGATGGAACAACCTGGGGGCATTCCCGGAACAAAGGGTGGGACAGCAGGCAGGGGCTGGGATTGGGGATGGGGCAGGGATCAATGTTCCCTCTAAGGTTTGGCGGCTTGTGTGCAAAATTTTCAAGCCGCGTGCAAAACTTTTTCTGAATAAAATTTTTGTGCAAACTCACACGACAGAAATTATAGGCATTAATTGAAGTTAAAGTGATTGTAAACAGAATTAATTAATTGTTTAATTAATTGAATTTGAATTAATTTTTATTTGAAATTTAATTTTTATAAAAGTTTTTATTTAAAATTATTTTTTAAAAAGCTTTTTAAAAAGGAAGGAAGGAAGGAAGGAAGGAAGGAAGGAAGGAAGGAAGGAAGGAAGGAAGAGGAAGACAAAGAAGGAAAGAGGAAGGGAGGCAAAGAAGAGGAAGGGAGGCAAGAGAAAGGAAGGCAAAGAAGAGAAAAAAAAGAAAGAAAGAAGCCGAGGCCGCTGGCGGCGGGGACCCGAACGTGGTCCCAGGAGGCCGCCGGCAGGGCAGAGCAGACCCCAGCACCGGAGACCGATCCTAGCCCCGTGCCGGGAGGCCGAGGCTGTCGGCGGAGCAGAGCCAACCCCGGCCCCGGGCTGGGAAGTCGAGGCAGCCGGCGGGTGGGAGCCCGGGAGCCTGCCTCAGCCGCGGCCACTCCGCTGCCCTGGCCGCGTGGGGCAGGCAGGCAGGCAGGCAGGCATGCGCACATGCCCCAGCCCTGAGCCTGCCTGCTCCACCCTGGGGGTGGGGAGGGCCAGCCCAGAGGCCAGGCTCAGGTCGGGTCTGTTGCGGCAAAGCCACAGCCCCGGGAGTCTGGAGGGTGTGGTGGGGCTGCCGGCCTGGGCGGGGGTCCGTCAGTGCTGTGCGGGGGTTGCGACGGCCGCTGCGCGGCCGCGCACCCACGCAGCTTAGAGGGAACACTGGCGGGGACTGGGGCTGGGACGAGAGAGGGGGCAGCGAAGACGAATCGCCGTGCAGATCGAGGCCCGCTGGTAGAGGAGGGTCATCCTCCCCTGCAGCAACCAGGGTCAGACCCAGGGCCTCGATCTCCGCAAAGATGGAACTGAAATCTCCCCCCCCCACCCAGTCCACCTCAGCGGAGGCTACGTCACTGTTGGCAGTGGGCGTGGGTGGCAAGGTGGGCTCGGGGAGGGGGCAAGGGCAGCTCCATCCACAGCCTCTCCGGGAAGGGGGTTTGCAAGGGCCTCCGATGGGGGGGCGATGTTGCCCCCCTGTCCTGCTGCAGTGGTTCCCTCGGCCGCGACCTCCCGCTGGGCCTCGTCAGGGAGCGCGGCAGAAGGTCCAGCAATGATGTTGATATCCTCAGCCCCCGTACTGACTTTCGGGGGGCCTCCTCCCCATCCGACGTGGCGGGGAGGGCCCAGGCCTTCTTGCGCTTCTCGCGCATCCCCTTGACGAGGGTCCGGCCCTCCAAGATGGCAGTTGAGGGCCGGCCAGTGGGGGTAGAGCCGGGCAGTGAAGGCGAGGGCTCCTGGGAGGGAAGGGACAAGGGAGGGACGACAAGGGGATGGGAACCTTCCCCCTGGGGTGCGCCCGCTCCCAAATCTGTGACCTCCCTGGCAGGCGCCCTCTCCTCTGTGGGCCCCGTCCCAGATATGCCCATTAGGGGGGCAACGGGGCCTGGCTCAGATGGTGGTGGGGGAGGAGGAGCGGCAGCTCCATGGCCAGGGAGCTGGGGGCATCGGCGATAGCATGGCCGGTGCCTGATGACACCTCAGGGGGCCCGGTTGCTCCTTCTCCATGCTGACCCAGGGGACAGTCCCTCCAGACATGCCCCGTGGCCTGGCAGAGGAAGCACCGAGCCTCCCCCGAGGAAAAGTGAATTCTGTAGTGGGCCCCTTGATGGGGCACCAAAAAAGGACCCCTCGAGCACTCCTCCGTCACGCACCCCCGCCGGAGGAAGGCAGGCAGGCCATCAAGGTCTTCCCCAACAGTAATGGCAGTGGCAGCAGCTCCAGCAGCACGTCCTGTCTCCTCAGACTCTGAAGGGTGATTGAGGAAGGGTTTGTCAGCCCTAGGATGCTGAAGGCACTGTTCCCAACAGGCAGAGGAGCAACAGCTGTGGGGCAATTAGGGACACCTGGGTCCTGTTGAGAGCTGTTCCTGGCCCTATAAAAGACCCAACTCCAGCAGCTCACAGTGTGGGAGTTTAGAGGTGCGGCGCGGCGAAGAGAAGAGAAGAGAAGAGAAGAGAAGAGAAGAGAAGAGAAGAGAAGAGAAGAGAAGAGAAGAGAAGAGAAGGGGGCTAGGCAAGGCCTGAGAGGCTTGCCTTAACTGCTACAGCAGAAAACTCCTCTTCCACAAGAACTGCAACATTTAGACTTCCCCAGAGGGAGAGCCTGGCCCCAGCCATGCTGATACCCCACCTGAGGCTGCCTGCCTAGAGGGAGGACTGAGACAAGGGCAGTGGAGCCATGACCCTGACAGGGAGAAGTGGGCTTGCCAGGGAGGCTGACTTGCCATAGGCCCTACTAGTCCAGGGGACTGGACATTAGGTGGCACAAGCTGGGGAGTCCTCTGCCACACAAGGTACAATGGGGTAAAGGCTGAGCCCCCTGGCACTTGGCAAGGGGTGCCCCCCCTGCCACTGTGGACCTGTCCCAGGTCCACCTAGCCCCTACAAGTTGACCTAGGTGTCCAGTGTGGATGCTCTAGGTCGATTTTGTAGGGTCCCCTCAAAGTTGACTTAAAATTTAAGTGTGGACATGCTAAGTCAACTTAAATTAACAAGTGTAGACATAGCCTATGAGATAAACAAAGGCCTTGAACACACTACAAAGTTATTGTGTGGTAAGGCTCCTTACTGTGCGATAACAATCTGAGTGTACACACACACACAAAAGCTTCTTGTTGCGTGGCAACGGCCCTCTTGCCGTGCAACATGTAAACCACCCAAATGAGGGTGGCAAGGTTTACCATGGAACAGTTGTTCCATGGTAGAGCCTGTGTGTACACTTGTTTTGTTTTTTACAGCCTCTGGAAATGTCCCAGAGTGCCAATCAAGGGCACTCTGGGACACTGGAGCTGTCAAATTTGTCAATTTCACTGCTCTAACAGAGCAGTGAAATTGACAAATAGCGACTTGAGCCAGACTTTGGCTCAAGCTGGCAACTGGGCTCCTCCAGCAGGGGCTCAGAGCTCAGCTGACCACGGGCTGGAGCCCCACTGAGCCCTGGCTCCAGTCCCAGCCAGCTGAGCCCCACCACCCACTAGGCTCCAGCGCTGGCCAGTGTCAGCCAAGCCTGGCTCA
>ML685790.1:4403934-4430733 GCA_007922175.1 Pelusios castaneus | reverse complement strand
CACCCACTAGGCTCCAGCGCTGGCCAGTGTCAGCCAAGCCTGGCTCAGCCTGGTCCGTGGCAGGGCTCACTGCAGCCAGCAAGCCCTGCCACCCACCAGGCCGGAGGCAGCTGAGCCCCGATGGAGTCGCGTGGGTGGCAGGGCGCAGCTCCTGCTGGCCAGCGGAGCCCCGTCCCTGGCCTCAGCGGGGCTCTGCTTGCCCGCAGTAGCCGAGCCCCACTACAAACCAGGCTGAGCAGGGCTCGGCTGCTGCCAGCCAGCAGAGCCCCACTGAGGCCAGGGATGGGGCCTGCCGGTGGCAGCTGAGCCCCACCACCCACCAGGCTCCAGCTGCTCAGCTGTTGCCAGCAAGCCCCATCCCTGGCCTCAGCGGGGCTCGGCTGTCGCTGGCCAGCTGAGCCCTGCTGGTACCCGGTGGGTGGCGGGGCTCAGCTGCCGCCAGTCAGCTGAGCCCAGCTGAACCCAGCTCCAGCCCCACTGCAGCCGCAGCAGGGCTCAGCTGGCCAGCGGGTGGATCCCCGCCAGGGACTGGGGCCCAGCTGGCCGGAGGGGCTGGGCTGCTCCTGAGCAGCTGGAGCCCTGTTGGTGGCGGAGCTCAGCTGTCTCTGGCTAGCTCCGGGCTCCGCTTGCCAGCGGCAGCCGAGCCCCGCCAGGGACTGGGCTCAGCAGGGCTCAGCTGCCGCCGGCCAGTGGAGCCCCACTGAGCCCTCCAGATGCTGGGGTTCAGCTGCTTCTGGCCAGCTGAGCCCCACTGAGCCCGGTCCCTGGTGGGGCTCAGCTGCCACTGGCCAGCAGAGCCCCATCCCTGGGATCAGTGGAGCTCTGCTGGCCGGCAGCAGCTGAGCTTGGCCAGAGACCGGGCTCAGGGGGCTCAGCTGGCCGGCGGTAGCTGAGCCCCAGCTGCCACAAGGGAGCCCCAGTCCAACTGAGCTCCAGGGGCCAGACTGGGGCTTAGGCCGGAAACAGCACCACTGCCAGCCAAAAGGCTGGCAGTGGCAGTGTATGATGGGATAGGTGCCCACCACGCACTGCTCCTTCTAGCGAAAAATTTTTTTGCTAGAAGGAATGCTGTGTGGACAGGATAAAGCGTTATAATTATAACACTTGCTTGTCCCACAATAAAAGTTATTGCGGGACAAGTCTGTAGTGTGTACATGGCCAAATATTTTCTCGGTTTTTCAAATGAAGAAATTATGCCCACAATTCAAGAAAGATGTTGGTAAACTGGTGAGGTTTCAGAGAAAAACCAAGAGAATAATTAAGGATTAGAAAACATGCTGTGTAGTGATAGACTCAAGGGGTGCGTCTACACTGGGAGCTTAGGTTGATTTAAGGACGCGTAAGTTGACTTAAACTACTCTGCATCCACACTAGGCTTTTATTAAGTCGACTTAAGCATTTCCTTAAGTCAACATAAGAACGGCTTAAGTCAACTTAACACCTGCTTTAAGGTCCACTTAAGTGTTAAGTCGACCTTATTAAGTCGACCTAATTGGCCAGGGAATGGGCTGGGGAGAAAGGAGCTGTGGCTCCCCAGGACAAGGGAGCCGTGGCTCCACATGGGGCTTCCCAGCCAGGGTTCCAACAGCGGTTCCCCGCAGCCCGGGGCTCCAGTCACGTGGGCTTGCCAGCTTTCCGCGTGGCAGGGGACTTAAGTTGACTTAAGGTGCAAGTATAGACATACCCATAAAGAAATCCCTCTGTCCTGCCTCAGACCCAGGACTGCAATCTTCTTCCAGTTCCAAAGGGGTAGCTGTGTTAGTCTATTGCAGAAAAACAAAGAGAGTCCTGTGGCACTTTTAAAAACTAACAGATTTATTTATCACATGAGCTTTCATGGGAGAAAATCCCACTTTGTCAGATGCTTTGAAGATGGGAAACTTACAGAATGGGAGGAAATTAAATGCAGGGGAGTGTATGACATAGGATCAGGCAGGCTGTAACAGCAGATCAAATCAGTGTTAGGATTCAAACACTGAGGAACAGCACGCAGAGGAAGGTGAGGTCAAATCACCTGTTGTAATGAGAGAAAAAAATCCGTAGTCCCTGTTTAACCCCAAGGCAACTGAGTCAAATCTGCATATAAGTTTGTGTTCTGCAGTTTCTCTTTGAAGCTGTGATTTGTTATTCATCTGTTTCAACACAGCTATTATCAAGGTCAATGGAGTGAGCAGAGAGATTGAAGTGTTCCCCTACTGGTGTTTTAGTGTGGCAATTTCTGATGTCAGATTTGTGTGCATTTATTCTTTTGCACAGAGACTGTCCTGTTTGTCCAATATGTAAGGCAGAGGGGCATTTCCGGCTGGGGCTCCTCGGCTGAGCGGGAGCCGGCAAGCCTGTGCGGCTGGACCCCCGGGGCCAGGGGGCTTCCCCCGGTGGCACAGGAGCCGGGGAGCCCGCATGGCTGCAGCCCCGGAGCCAGGGGGTTTCCCCCAGCTGAGGCTCCTGTGCCACATGGGAGCCCCAGGGTGGTGGGGTTCTTTCATGTGTGGGAGCTGGCATCCCCATGCAGCTGGAGCCCCGGGTCAGCAGGGTTACCTGCCGCTAGAGACCTGGCACCGCAGGGGGAGCTAGCATCCTCCACACAGCTGGAGCACTGGGGCAGTGGGGGTTTCTCCACTGCTGGGGCTCCTCTGCCATGTGGGGAGCCCTGACCAGACCTGGGAGGGAATCCCCCGCTGCTGGAGCCCAGGCCGGGGCGGCGGGGGAATCCCTCACTGCTAGATCCCTGGCCAGGGAGCCCCACATGGCTCCCTCGTCCCCGGGAGCCCCAGCTTCCCTCATCCCTGGGAGCCGCGGCTCCCTTCGGAGCCGGGGCTCTCTGTGGACCTAGCCAGTTGACTTAAGCATCTAGTGTAGACACACTTACTTGACTTTAAGTCAACCTAAATATCTAGTGTAGACACGCTAAATCGACTTAATTTAACAAGTGTAGACATATCCAAGGAACTTAATCCATTCAATTTAACAAAGAGAATGTTAAGTGGTGACTTGATTACAGTCTGTAAGTATCTACATAAGGAAGAGAACAAATATTTTGTAACGGGCTCTTGAATTAGCAGAGAAAGATGTAATATTATCCAGTGGCTGGAAATTGAAGCTAGACAACTTCCAACTTGAAAAAAGGTGTACATTTTTAATGATTAACCAATGGAGCAACTTATCATGGGTCATGGTGGAGTCTCCATTACTGACAGGAGAACTGTAAGAGAACAGAAGCTCTTCAGCTTTCTTTCCTTTAACTTCATCCAAATATTTCTCTATTTCCTTAATAACACTGCTCTTAGCCATGGCTGGATCTTGCTGTGCCTATTGCTAGATTCTGTCTTTCACCAGCATGTCTCCAGCTTTCTCTAGGGTATGGAGGAAGAGGAGGAACTTTTAAATATGAACTTCTAGGCACATGCACTGTCTGACCCTGCTCTATTTGCCCACTAATGGGTATGGCAACATAAAAAAATCCTGGATTACACATTGCCTGGTGTGAACTCTTGGCTGTAAACTGCAGCTGGTTTCAGCCAGTCTTGTGGATTACATTGAACTTTAGCTTTCCCTGGGTGTGAATTATGCTGGGAGGAGTAAGTATATAGACATTACTAGTGGGGAAGGAGCGAGATAAATTTAGGCTGATTCAACTCTTCCATCTCTGCATGGAATGACAAGACTACCATTCACCTGACACCTTTGCTGTTAGTTTTCCATCCTGTGCATCTGTGTGGGTGGGCATCCTGGGATTTGCTGCTGTAGAATCTATGCAGTTGTTTGTATGAAACCTGGGAGTTGCTGCAAAACTGGATGAATCATAACAAGAAAGAGAAAAGAGTAAAGGCAGGGTGGTATAACTCCTTGTACTTATAGAATTACAGTGTTCTTACTATTGTGGAGGAAATTTTAGGGGTGTTCAGTCAGCGGAGGCCACACTCAGCAAAAGAGAAAAGTTTAGTCAAAACCTATACACAGCTGTGGACCCCTGGGACCAGGCAAAGGCCCAAGAGCCCCTCACAAAGGGTGGATTTACCTTATATAGGTAATACATTTTCATATTACAATTAGGTATACATCACATAGTGCGACTTGGCTCCCCTCCAATCCCACAATGCCCCTCACTATCTTTCCTTATTAGGGAAAATGCTCTTCTTTCCTTATACGGGGTCTGCTAAATAGCTGTTTTCCTAAGTTTCGTTCCCTGCACCTGTCCCTTCTTATGCATATTCACACTCCCCCCCCCCCCCCCCTGGTTCTGGCAGTGTATGTGACTTCTTGTTCTAGCTGAAATGGAGTTTACTGATTACAAAATGGAGTTAGCTAGTGTGACCGGGGCCTCCTGGGATACCTTCCTGGACGTGCAAAAATCAGGGCAAGCTGCAAAACCGGGAGCCAAACTCCCCACACACTGATGGGTGGTACTTAAACCAGTCTCCCTATCAGTCACAACCAGGCCTCTGGTTCCCCACACTGGGAACCAAGAAATCTGTCCAGAATAGAAACAGCTCCCTTTATTGCACTCCAGCTCCTCTGGCTCCCACTTAGCTGCACGGTCCCTTGAAGATATAGGTTCTCCTGACCCCAAAGGGCCAGCCACAGCACACAGAACAATATAGGTTTGGATCTTACCCAAAATACCACACTGATAGCCAATCCTTTAGCAACTACAACTAAAGGTTTAATATAAGAAGAAAAGAAGCAAAATATGAGATGTTAAAGGGTCAAAGCGAATCACATACATACAAATGATTTAAAGTTCATGAAAAGCAGTTGCAGGCTTGTTCCTCTGGTAAACACCCAGCATTAGGGTGGGCCTCAATCCTTTGTTCAGTCTCAGAGGAATAGTTCCAGAGATGGTTGTTGGCTGTAGACTGAGGACTTGAAAGCAAGATGGCGTTGGGGTTGCTGCCTTTTATCACCTCTGGCCTTCTTCATGCTGTGTGCAGGTCTCTCCAATCAAACTGGAGCTGAGTCACATGTTTAAGTCCCAGTGGCTCAACAGGTTTTCTTCTTCGGCCCATTATACTGGGGAGCTTCCTTAATGGGCCATTAAGGAGACAATGGCTGGGTAGACATTCAGTCTGGGAAGTTTTCCCAGCCTTACACAAGTTAAAATATAACAATCATATTCCTAACTTCTAATATGAATACAAATCCTACACATAAACTATATAATCATTCCCCACAAATTATTACCTTTCTATTGACACCAAACATGGCATAGTTCCTATGGATTATAACAATTATAACATATTAATACAAAATAATATCACAAATGGTTCCTTAAATCCTGACAGCGTCACAGCTAGTTCCTATACTTAATTTCTTCCACACTATGGAAAAGTAAAGAGACTGGGAGCTCCTCAAAGTAAAGATTGTGCCTAACTTTCTCCTGTAAGCCTAAGAGAATGTTACAAAAGAACAAACAGTTTACAAGGTTAATACAACTTGTTGCTGGGTATCCGAGTACAAAGTACAGGTCACTGACAAGCATGGAGTTATGGTAAGAATGGTAAGTATTACAATTACATAATCTGCAGTAACCTGGATAAAGAGAGTCAAGAGTTCAGGGGTTTAAAGTACAAGTGTTAAGGAATTCTGGAACATCATTTTTACACACCTAAATCCGTTTACACCTAAATCCTAAATTCTAACTTAGCCAGCACTAACCTGACAGCCTTCTCTGTCTGAGGCAGTGGGGGTTTCCCCACTGCTGGGGCTCCTCTGCCGCGTGGGGAGCTCCGGTCAGACCTGGGCTGAGTATCTAATATTAATCTACCACATGAGAAACCACCACTGTCAAGACTCAATATAACCCAATCAGATCCATTCACCAATACTCTCCATAACTCAGATATAGGCCAGAAATCAAGTTAATTATGTCAAGTCTCAGCATGACTTCAAAGTCATGTAAAGAGCCTAACAAGACAGATTTGAGATTCCTGATCCAGGACACATACACAAGGGTGGGTACCAAGGCCCAACAAAACACGAGTTTTATGTGGGTTCCCCGACTGTGATGGGAGAAGGAGATGCCACACGCTTGGTTTAATCACAAAAATGATTTTCTTTTATTTGGGGTGCCCAGTGGGTGAACCCAGTAATTACTTGACAAGAAATGGCTATTCTAAGTTATTTTCAGCAGTAAAACACAAATCAGCAATTTTATACTTAGAAAAGCAGTCACTTAGGGGTGGCAGTTGAAAAACCAGAACAGTGATCTTAAAATCTTTAACTGAGGTAGTACTTAAGAACAACACATTAACCTTAAAACACTTAGCACTTAACTTTACACAATAATCTTAAAACATCTAACGGAGGCAGAAAATTTAGGTACCTGACTGAACAACACTGCAAGGTATTGCAGAGGGTGGTTTACATACATACCATAACCCAAGCACCACTGACTAGCAGCATGGACACCAGGAACATGGTATGAGACACGATACGAGCTAGCTTTCTTCGGGAGATTCGACCGTTGGGGTGATCAGTTCCAATGGTTAACACGTGAACCTCTTATCTTCAAGTTGCTGAATACCCCTTTTTTATAGGACTTTTGCTTGCTTCCTGTTACCATATTAGGCTAGTGTCTCCTCACACCAGGGGAGGGTCTTTTGCGTCAGTCAGGGGTTTCTGTTGTCATATTAGGAAACCCCAAGAAGTTCCCATGATAGGATTTAGTTATGTTTTCCAAATTTTCCAATGGGTCATAAATTCTTTGGGTGTGGAGGTGGGTCCCAAGTTCTCAGGGTGTTGTAAAATTCTGGGTGTCATAAATTTCAGATGGGCCCAAACCCTTAGGTGATTCCCATGTTTTCCAGGAGGGTCATAAATTCTTAGGTGGGTCCCAAGTTTCTGGGTAGGCCAGTTTCACATCCCCAGGTGGGTTGTAAATTCTTGGGTTGGATCAGTATTCGTTGCTGCAGTCTCCCAGATTTCAGGCTAGAGCCTCTTACACTGTCCAAAATGGGGTCTCCTTAATGTGTGCCTAGGGAAAGGTGGCATTGACATAGGCCTGCCCGAGCAAGCGGCCACCCATTGTCCCATCGGGCACGAACACTTTATACTTCATATGCACAATAAGGAAGACTTCCATATTTTTGCCAAGTATTGTAACAGTCTTCCCCATTAGCAAGCAGAGGATAAGTAAGGTTAGCAACGATAAAGTTAAATGTGGAGTTGGTATCTTGACTCAGAATTCCCAGACTTTCTGGAGTTCATGGTTTTTATGAGCTGCAACATACTCTACATTCCTGGATTTTAAACTATTATTTTTTAAATAGCTAAAGCGTTCTCAATCAGTAGCCTAGTTATAGCCTTTTTAAGATCGACTGGACCCGCTTTTCGGTTTGGAGCACAATCCAATTTATAGCGGCTTCTCCCTTTAAGGCATCAGGAGAAATTTGACTGTATTCCCTGCCCAATGACCCAAGTAAGGAAACTTTCTTTCTCCCATTTTACATCTAGCGGCTTTTATAGTCAGGCCTCTTTGAGATTACAATCTCCAAGTGTTTCTTGTGATCAGACCAAGAACCATTAAACACTGCTAGATCATCGTCCTGTAATCCATTTAGCACTTGGTGAGAACCCTTCAAAATGGATCTTGCATTAATTAACCCAAATGGTAACATTTAGAACTCATGCAGTCCGATATCAGGAATATAAAAGCAGTTCTTTTCTGTGCATCAGGGTCCAAAGGAATCTGCCAATACTCTTCTATAAAGTCAAATGTGCTGATATCTTGCTTCACTTGATATATATCAAGCATATCATCACTTCTGAGCATTGGATAAACATCTGAAAAGGTGAGAGCATTCAGTTTCCTTTAGCCCACAAAACCTTCAGCTTTATCTTGCTTGGGGATGAGCGCAGTGGGTGATGCCCAAGAGCTATCCGTTTCTTTCATCACTCCAAAGTTTTGCATGCTCTGTAGTTCTGTATGGATTTGCTCTTACAAAGTACCAGTGGTAGGATAAGCTCTTGCTGGGTGCAGACTGAGGACCGACAGTGTCAATCTTATGGGCAATAACATGATTCTTCCCTGGCTTGCTGGGGAAAACCTGTTTGTGGCTCTTCAGTATAGCCAGAATGTCTGCCTTTACAGTCTGTGTTAATTCACTGCATATCTCACTAATTTCATGTGATAAATTGGCTTGGTGTAGGGGGTACAGTTAGATAAAATTAATGGAATTTACTTTTAGGATGTTAATATTGTCTGTTCTTTAATATAATAATTAAAGTAACTCTATACCTTTGTTAAATAGACATTGTAACCAGTGTCCCACGAGACTCCATACTGTAAATTTGGAACTCCATCTTGAAGAATGTACTCCATTTTGTATTCTTGATTAAACTTGTTTTAGGTGTCAATTTTGTTATTTCATTTAGATATGCGAACAAGATGTGTGCCCAAAAGGGTGTGTGTGATGGGATCCGTCTCCTGCACTAGCCTGTCCTAATGAAATGCAAGTACCACCTTAATGGCCGAAGAATGCAGACCAATCTCTGAAAAAAAGCAAGAAAAAGGATCCACCCCAGAAAGAAAACAACAAAGTATAATCAATATAAGAGCAGAGTCACGTCTGCAAGTGACTGGTGATCAAGGATCACACAGGAGCCCTGAGGCAGCATGACACAGCAAGACGTAAATGCTCTCTTCAGAAATAAAACCTGTAAAAGAAAGGGTGAGATTGTAAAGCTTTGGGGTGTCTCTCTGCAGTCATCCTCTTGGAGCATCAGATTTGCAATGAAGAGAAGCCTGGCTCCCTCATGCCCAGCCTAGTAAGCCGGTAGACTGATTCGAGCAACACATAAGGAGTAGTAATTATATGACACCAGCTTGCAGAACTTCTTGGGTTATAAATATGTGTGTGTGTGTGTGTATGTGCACACTTTTTGCTATTCTTACATTTACAATAAATGGGGTGTATTGCTTTGTCCCCCAAATAAAATCCTGCTAGTCTTTTCTTTTACAAGTATAACACTGGCATTCAGCCATCAAATCAATGAGGCTGGGTGCCTCAGTTTGCCTTTCAACACAACGAATCATGTTTATCATTGCTTGCTGTGATAAGCTTTAAACCTATTTATATGCAGCATCTGTCAGCATTACTGTGAAGTCTTTCTACATGATATGTGCAGTCACCTGTTCTATTACTTCAGAAAGGTCCCTCCCATAAGTTTTACAGTGTGCATTTTTTCACCTCTATTTCAAAGGAGGATTTACAAGTATGTTTGTCATACCAAGCCTTTTCTTTGCATGGACCTGCTGTTGGCATGACTCACATCCAGCATGACCTTTAACTCTCTCTTACCTGAACTTTTCTACATGCTGTCATAGGCTCCCCTTGGCTATGTCTGCACTGGGGAATGTAGGTCGACTTAAATAAGTCGACTCTCTAAGTCGACTTAATAAGGTCGACTTAAAGTCGACTTATTAAAGTCCGTACAGGACTCCTAAGTCGACTTAAAGTGGGCCTTATTAACTTGTCTTAGAGAGTCTATACTAGACTGTCTCAGTCGACTAGTTCGGTCCAGGGAGAGCCAGCCGTGCACAGGGCTGGCTCTCCCTGGGGCAGCAAGCCCCTGAGCGGTCTGGGGGAGAAGGGAGAGTGGATCTCCCTTCTGCCCCGGACCACTCGGCTCCCTTCTGCTCGGGACTTCTCAGGTCCCGGGCAGAAGGGAACCCTTCCAGCTGGGACCGCTCGGGGATCTGAGTGGTTCCGGCCAGGAGAAAGAGCGGGAGACCCGCACTCCAGCTGCTCAGCAGCCGGCAGCTGGAGCAGCGATCCCAGGGAGAAGGGACCGCGGGTCTCCCTTCTCGCCAGGACCACTCAGGTCCCGGGGAGAAGGGACCATGGGGATCCCTTCTCGCTGGGACCACTCAGGTCCTGGCAAGAAGGGACCGCGGGGCTTCCTTCTCGCCAGGACCACTCAGGTTTTATAAAGTCAACTTTGAATTTCCTTAAGTCGACTTAAGCAGCAGCTTAAGTCGACTTAAGGAAATGCCAGTGTGGATGCAGAGTAAATTAAGTCGACTTAAGCATGCTTAAGTCGACTTAATTTACTATTGTAGACACACCCTGTTGGGGAATTTTAGGGGGGCCCTCTTAGATCAAGAGGACCTTGATAGGCACCCCCCACCCTGAGGCTCGTTCTCCAGCTGAGACCAAATAGACAGAGACCGAGGGCATGTGATCAGGCTTTATTCAGCTGAATGGCCGTCTGACACTCAGAGTAAAACTCCAAGGTAGAGAGCCCCAAACTAAGGCTGGCTTACACTTTTTATACATTTTTCGGTTACATTTGCTAATATTGACAGACGAGAAGAAGACAGAACTAAAGCTCTTTGTTCTATAACTATGAGACATATACATGTCAATAGATGACGGATATATGCAAGATGTTTTTACTAAAGGATAACATTTGTTCACCGGTTATTCTCACAACTTGTTCTAAACACTCCCCAATGTTATTACAATTTACGGTACTCAGTAGCCTTGACAAACTTTTACCGTGCTGATGGTGAGGGAGTCATACAGAAAAGGATTCATTCTAGTTTCTTAACTATGCTTAATGACTGAAAGGAGACAGTAAGTCTAGCATCCCCAACATTCTAACAACGAGCAGAGCAGAATCAATTTACAGGCCAAGACAGGGTCAGAACAAGACAGACTCCATCTTGGATTTCCTTCTCAACCCCTTCTGCCTTCATGAGGGTCTCTAGTGAGATCTAAGGGTCCTCTCACTGTCTTGCAGTATAGAAGGTAATATAAGCAAATAACATAGAGTAACATTTCATCCCAGTCCTGAATCTGCTTGTTGGCATATATTCCCACCAAAGCCTTCAGGATCCCATTAATCTCTCCACCAACCCATTTGTCTCTGGGTGATATGGAGCAGTTTTCACTCCCATATGACCTCTGTGACTTCCTGAATGATTGGGACATGAAATTTGACCTATCCTCTGATAAAATCTCTTTAGAGCAGAGATCCCCAAACTATGAGACGTGCCCCCTAAGGGGGGGGGAACGGAGGAACGTTCGGGAAGCATGGCCGGGCCCAGGCCAACTCCCATGGGGTGATGGCGAGTACCATTTTGCCTTGCTCTTGTCCAAACTCTGCTTTGGCCCCACACCTGTCCCCCGTCCCCACCCGCCCCCAGCCATGGTGTGACCGGGGCCTCCTGGGATACCCTCCTGAACGTGCAAAAATCAGGGCAAGCTGCAAAACCGGGAGCCAAACTCCCCACACACTGATGGGTGATACTTAAACCAGTCTCCCTATCAGTCACAACCAGGCTTCTGGTTCCCCACACTGGGTACCAAGAAATCTGCCCAAAATAGAAACAGCCCCCTTTATTGCACCCCAGCTCCTCTGGCTCCCACCTAGCCACATGGTCACTTAAAGAAATAGGTTCTCCTGACCCCAAAGGGCCAGCCACAGCACACAGGACAATATAGGTTTGGATCTTACCCAAAACACCACACTGGTAGCCAATCCTTTAGCAACTACTACTAAAGGTTTAATATAAAATGAAAAGAAGCAAAATATGAGAGATGTTAAAGGGTCAAAGTGAATCACATACATACAAATAATTTAAAGTTCATGTAAAGCAGTTTGCAGGCTTCTTCCTCTGGAGTTTGCAGGCTTGTTCCTCTGGTAAACGCCCAGCAGCTGGGTGGGCCTCAGTCCTTTGTCCAGTCGCAGATGAATAGTTCCAGAGATGGTTGTTGGCTATAGACTGGGGACTTCAGAACAAGATGGAGTCGGGGCTGCTGCCTTTTATCACCTCTGGCCTTCTCCATGCTGAGTGCAGTTCTTTCCAATCAAAATGGAGTTGAGTCACATGTTCGAGTCCTAGTGGCTCAACAGGTTTCTCCCTGGGCCCATTGTACCTGGGAGCTTCCTTAATGGGCCATTAAGGAGACCATGGCTGTAGACATCCTGTCTGGAGAGTTTCCCAGAATCATACAGGTTGAAATATAGATATAGCAAACATATTCCTAACTTCTAATACAGATGCAATTCCTACACATAAACCATCTAATCATTCCCAGCAAATTACCACCTTCCTATTGATACCAAACATGACATAGTTCCTATGGATTATAGCATTTATGAGATATTAATACAAAATATCATAAATGGTTCCCTAAACCCAGACAGCATCACACATGGCTCTGGCCTTTGCTCCTGGCCCTGCCCCCCCCAAGTCCCAGCCACGGTTGCTGCCTTAGTCCCCAGCCCCATTCTCTGTTTAGCCCCCAACAAAGGCAGCCCTGCTTCCAGTTTCAGACCCCCGCAGACCTGCTCCCAGCCTCAGCCCCAGGCCAGCTGGGGACTCAGCCTCAACTCCAACCATGGCCCTGCTCCCAGTCTCAGCTGGGTGGGGAGCACCGAGAGGAATAAATGGAGGGGGCATAACCTAAAAAGCATGAGAACCACTGCTTTTAGAGAAACCCCATCTGCTAAAAATAATGAAAAGGACTTTGGCTACGGAGTCAGCTTCTATGTTACTCAGAGCAACTACTTATGGGGATTTAATGGCAAAATCCACTACAGCCAAAATATATTTGTTCTGCCTTTGTTAGGTGGTGGCATAGAGTACACAATGTCCATTGCTGCCCTATAAAATGCCTCTTGTACTACAGGCAATGGATGTAGAGGGACCTTTTTGGAGTCTTGTAGGACTTTTTTTCTCTGCTGACATATGTAACAAGATCTGCAGTAGTCTATTATTTTATATCCTTGGGCCATAAAAAATTCTTCTTTAAACTATCATAGGTTCTCAGTGCCCCTCACTGACCAGCAAAAGGACAATAATGGGTAGCAACATTGATTCCTCACAGTGCTGGCTGCTTGTAAGGTTTCCCAGAACTTTTCTTTCCTGACGGGAACTTCTCTGTACAACTTTTCTTCCTCTTCAAAAGCTATTCCCCATTACTGGGGCCCTTGAGGATGTACAAACAGATACTTGCTAGCATAGGGTCTACTCTGTTCATTTGCAGAATCTTGGCTACAGACAATGTAGACAGGAGACAGCAGTCCCCCTTTTAGCTCTGTATTCTGGATACCCTCTGCTATGTAAGAAGCCAGCTTGGGCCCTTTCCATACTAGAAAGCATTTTGCTTTCTCCTGATAAACTCGGGCAAGGTTATCCCCTCCCCACATAGCTGCTTCTGCCTCCACAATCCTCTTCTGAGATCACAGCATGTTCCTTTTTTCTGCAAGTTTTTATAGTTACTGCTTTAGCTCTAGACAAAAGAATTGCTATTAAAATACTATACCACACCTCAACTTTCAAAGTTCCAGCCAGATCTTCCCACTCCACAGTTACTTCAGCCAGAGGTACAATGAACTTACCTCATCCTAATACTAGTTTTGTATTCTTTCCAGGGAGCATGTGTGACTATTTAACCATGTTTCCCCTGACCAGAAAAATCTGTGCAGTAGTGTCTCGCCATCCAAGTGCCAAATGTGTAGCCATGTTAGTCTAGTTCAGCAAAACAAGCAAGGAGTCCTGTGGCACTTTTAAAGACTAACCAATTTGTCATTACCCTTGGCATCTTAAACAAATCCCATGTCTATCTCCAATAGATCAGATCTCATATAAGTAATCATAAGGCCTGTAGATATTCCTTTGGATACAGTGTTAAGGATAGGTACATTAAACTTGGCTTGGACAGGGTGCGGGCTTAACTTCTTTCAGTTTAAAACAATTATCCCTCAGGTGTTATGGAATCAAAAGTAAACACCTTCTTGGACTGTTCTCCTGTAGAGGGAGGGATTGTAAGAGAGATTCCCAAAGGAGAATCTTTTTTGGACAAGGAGAATACCTGTACTCTCAACCACCCTCTCTTTTGAGGGGAAAAATAGGACACACGGGGTTTCTCTCCTTCCCTCTGTGAATGCAGTCACCGAATGCTTTAGTTTGCATATATGAGGCAGTAAGAGACACAGCTTTTTGAACCAAATCCAGGGGTTTACCCCAAAAGACCTTCTCCAATTTCTTCAGAATATAGGCTCAGGAATTGTTCTTGTGCAAAAAGATCAAGCAACTGATCATTTTTGGTTCCCCGTTCCCCCCCCCCCTTTTTTTTAATCTAATCACATGTATACAAGTATTCTCTATAACTCCTTTAGTCATGCATTTTGAGACCTCTAAATTACATTCTATACATGCAAAGGATAATTTGAAACCTTTGTAATACACCTTTTAAAATCTCAGCATATTTTAAAGTCTGTTTGATTAGCATTTCATTAAATACATGCAGTGCTTTACCAATATGGCAACATTAACTAAGGCCATGTACACATGATCACTTTATCGCGCATTAACAGTCATTACCACGTGATAACAGCAACAGCGTACACACGTGCAATAGGGCTCTTGCGCGTCAATAGCCCAGTTGTAGCACAATACAAAAAACCACCTGGACAAGAGTGGTAGCAGTTAATGCGGAACAGCTATTGCGTGTTTCGACTCGTGTGTACGCTTACCGCGCAATGATTGGCCTCCGGAAGTGTCCCAGCATTCCAAAGTCGTCCTCTCTGGTCTTCCCCCCACCCGCTCTGTGGCCATGACGAAACAGTCCCCGCCCTGTTTTGATTCCCGGGATTTTCGAATTTCTCCTCTGTTTCACTTCCTGTTCTCTTCCTCATGGAGTGGAGTGCAGCTTCGATCTTACCTAGCAATGGCAGCCCATCGTGGAAGATGCGCACCCATTTGGAGCACAGCAGAGGTGCTGGACCTGATCAGCATCTGGGGAGAGTCTGCTGTGCAGGCGCAGCTACATGGCAGCAGGCGAAATTTTGATACATATGTCATAATTTCTTGGTCCATGTCCGAGAGAGGTCATGAGAGAGACACTGTGCAGTGCAGATCAAAGGTGAAGGAGCTAAGAATAACCTATCACCAAGCGAAGGAGGCAAACCACCATTCGGGATCAGCGCCTGCAACATGCAGGTACTACAAGGAGATCGAAGCTACATGCAGGTACTACAAGGAGATCGACCCCACAACCACTGCAAAGAGTCCTATGGACACATCGCCCCCCCCCATCCACTGAATGCCAGAGCCAAGCACGATAAGGACGTGATCGATGAGGAGGAGGAGATAGAGGATGACCTGGAGGAGAGCGCAACAGCATGTAGCCAGGAGCTCTTCTGCACCCCCGCTGAGACGTCCACCCAAGACATGAATGGCAGCGTGTCCTCTGAGGTGGCAGAGGGGGGTTCAGGTAAGTTTCTCTTCTGTGCAGCTATGGCTCCTGCTAAAAAATCATTGTCCGGGGCAGGGGTGCTTGCTGTCTCGGTCCCCGCTGTGCACGATCTTTACTCTGCATTCATTAGAAGTGCATCAACACAAGCAGTGATTGTCAAAAAATCATCTGTATTTAGGTCAGTAAAGGTTTCCTCGTTGTACTGCCAGAGCCTCCTATTCAGGTTAGATGGGATAGCGTGTGTGTCTATGCTCCCGTATAAGGATACTTGGCCTCACCAGCTGCAAAGCACAGCCCTGGGAACCATGGCAGCACACAAGGCAGCAGCATATGGTCCCAGCTGGCATCCGGTGGCATGTAGGATATGTATTCTAGCTGGCAGGGGCACTCTGAGGAAAGAAATATCGGGTTCCATCAGTGTGCCCTGTGCAGAACGTTAGCCCCCAATAAGGTTTCTCTTAAGACGTACCTTGTCCGCTTCAGCAAAGCATAGGATGTTGACTGCCTTGTATCTTCCAGTGGAATGTGCTACTGGAAGGTTACATTGGTTATCTAGGCTATGTGTTAACAATAGCTTTCTTCTTCTTTTTTTTATTAGATTCGACCTTCACAAGGTCAGTGTCTACCCCAGCTGACCGCAGGAGAAACATTCGGAGGTGTGCTCGAAGAAACAGGGAGGATATGTTTCAGGAGCTGATGAAAACAACAGAGGCATCCACGAAGGAGAATCGAGCCTGGAGAGAGGAATCCCAACAGAGGAGGCAGAAACACAGGGAGGAACTGATAAGCGTCATGAAGGAGCAAACAGAACTGCTCAAGAGCATGATTGCTCTGCAGACCCAGGTGATTAATGTACGGGCTCCACTCCAGACAGTTCAGCCGTGTCTGCCTCCCACAGCCCATAGTCCTTCAAAGCATTTATTTGAAGGCCACCCGTCCCCCTAGTATACTGCAACATCCAGTCCCCCACAGAGCTACTTTTTAGAGACCCGCAGCTACACCCACCCGTAACCCCTCCAAAACCCCCCAACCACCCCTCCTCCCCCCTTTTTTTTCTTTTAATAAAAACAGTAACAGAAAATTTGAAGAGTGGCTTCATTTGTACACATTGAAAATCTCATAAGGTGCACTTGATGCGTCCTTGAAGTGAACTACGGGAGGGCATCATTGAAATGCTCCCTGAGTGCCTCCCTTATGCGAGCAGCTCCTCGTTGGGCCCCCCTAATACTCCTAGTGGCTGGCTGTTCGTATGCTTCCTCGAGGCACTGTGCCTCCATAGCCCACCCCAGGGAAAACTTTTCTCCCCTATTTTCACAAATGTTATGAAGGACACAGCACGCCGCAATTACAGCAGGGATGTTGTCCTCGTCCAGCCTCCCATACAAACAGCGCCAGCGCCCTTTTAAGCAGCCGAAGGCACACTCCACAGTCATTCTGCAGTGGCTCAATCGGTAATTGAACCGCTCCTTGCTGCGATCCAGGTTCCCCGTGTATGGCTTCATGAGCCATGGCATCAGTGGGTAGGCTGGGTCTCCAAGGATGACTATGGGCATCTCCACATCCCCCAAAGTAATTTTTTGATCAGGGAAGAAGGTACCCCCTTGCAGCTTCCGGTATAGACCACTGTTTCTGAAAATGCGGGCATCATGCACCTTTCCCGACCACCCAGCATTGATGTCCGTAAAACGCCCCTTGTGATCCACGAGTGCTTGCAGCACCATGGAGAAGTAGCCCTTTCTGTTGATGTACTCGGTCGCGAGATGGTCTGGAGCCAAAATCGGGATATGTGTGCCATCTATGGTTCCCCCGCAGTTAGGGAATCCTATGGCAGCAAAGCCCTCCACAATCTCAAGAACATTGCCGAACGTCACCGTCCTCCGTAGCAGAACGCGATTGATGGCTCAGCACACTTGTGAGAGGGCTAATCCGACGGTGGACCTCCCGACTCCAAACTGGTTTGCAACCGACCGGTAGCAGTCAGGAGTCGCCATCTTCCAGACAGCAATCGCAACACGCTTCTCCACGGTTAGGGCTGACCTCATGTTGGTGTCTTTACGTCGCAGGGCAGAGGCCAACTCTGAACACAGTTCCAGAAAGGTTGCTTTCCGCATTCAAAAGTTTTGTACCCACTGCTTGTCATCCCACAGCTGCATAACAATGCGATCCCACCACTCTGTGTTTGTCTCTCGCGACCGGAAACGGCATTGCACTGTGTGCAGATGATCGGTGAAGGAGCTGATCAATTCGGTGCTGTTGCTCTGCAGGGCATCGATCAGCCCCTGCTCCTCGGCATCCTCATCTGATTCGGAGCTCATTGCGTACTGAGCAACCAGCCGAGATGTATTTAGAATGCTGAAGGCGACAGTGGCGATTAGAGCAGGATCCATGCTGTCGCAGTTGTGATTGCTCGCAAGTAGTGCATCACTGCACTGTTGAAAATAGGCGCAAGTTGCTATTGGCAACAAGGAAGACGCAAGGGGAACACAGTGCACCACGGGAAAATGAGAGTTTACCCATGGCGCTTTGCGTTCCTTTCCTTCATCCCAGGATTCCAAGCGCCGACTGAGGGAAAATTGAACTGTGGGATAGGTGCCCAGAATTCATTGCACTACACCGCGATATTGCAAAGAATTCTGTTGCGTTGCAAGGAGCGACGTGTGTAAGCGCTCTCCCACAATAAAGGTCACGTGTTTTTATGGCGCGATTGCCATGTTGCGCTTTGATCTGATAGTGTGTACATAGCCTAAGTATGCATTGTGTGAAAAACTGTTTCCTTTTATTTGTTACCTTCTTAAGGTTATTGAGTGTCCCTTTTTCCTTATAAGACAGGAAACAGAAGTAAGATGCTGGCAAACCAGGTGTCAGCTCAGTCAAGGGTCCCTGTGCCTCACTTGGATACTGACTAATACAAAGCTGGAATCACTCTGGTTTATTTGTGCATTACTTTTGTTAAAATAGGCATTAGAGATATAAAAATGAGTAGGACAGAAGAGCATTGGACAGAAACCCCTCATCATGACCACGAGTCGAACAGAACTGGTACCATTTTTCATTCTGTTTGGATCCAAGAGGGCCCACCTGGGAAGAACCCCACATCTGGAAGATCATACCATGCGGTCCATCGGATTTTCCTATTTTTAGGGGCCCCGGAACTCTGGACCCTCATATTTGTGGGCCCCGGAACTTCCGTCTGGTGCATTCCCCCTTACTTTAACCCCTGCCTGATCAATGACATAGAAGAACAATTGCAGCTTTTCAAAGAAATACATGTAGATGCAATCACGAGGGCTATGTCTACACTGGCAAATTAGTTCGAATTAAGGAAGAGTAATTTGAACTAACTTAAGCCTTGGCTACACTAGGCTTTTATTAATTCGAATTAAAGGCTTCCTTAATTCGAACTAATAAATTCGCTTATACTTTTCAAAGTAAGGGTTAATTCGAACTAGTTAGTTCGAATTAACCTAATGTGGCCATGTTAGTTCGAACTAAGCGCTTAGTTTGAACTAACCGGCACATTGAGCTCAATGCAATTGACTAATTCGAACTAAGCAAGTGCTATGCATGGCACTTGCTTAGTTTAAACTAAAATTTGCTAGTTCAAATTAAGTTAATTCCAACTAACTAAAATTAGTTTGAATTAGTTAGTTCAAATTAATGAATTAGACCTAACTTTGGTAAGTGTAGACATAGCCTATGACAGTACGAGTAAGACGGTCGAAGAAAGCAAGCAAAATAGTGCCCACCAAAGACATGGAGATTTGTTGGAAAGAGCAGAAGAAGAGAATTCAACAGGAACACAACAATAGCAAAAGAGTTATTCTACAACAAAGAATATGTGGTCAAAGACAAAAAAGTGTTTAAAAAAAATCAACTAGAAGGGATAAGAGGGTATGGATGGAAAACAAAGCAAGGAAAACTAAGGAGAAGTACAGGAAGGGGATTCTACAAGACTTTTTCTAGTATCAGGGGCTATGTCTACTTGTCAAAATAAGTCGACTTAAAGTTGACATTAAGTCGACTTTAAGTGGACTTAGCTTGTCTACACTATAAAATGCAGTCGACTTAAAGTGGACCTTGCCAAATCGACTTAGAGCGTCCACACTGGACACCTAAGTCGACTTCTAGGGGCTAGGTGGACCTGGGACTGGTCCATGGTGGCAGGGGTGGGGCACCCCTTCCAAAGTGCCAGGGGGCTCAGCATTTGCCCCATTGTACCCTAATTCACAAGTGTAGACGCACCCTAAATGACTGACAACACAATTATCACACTGCTGCGACATTGTGAAGATATGTGATTTTAGTCACAGGAGAACAAGGAGCGTATTAGATGCAACGTTTCCAAGCTGTGCTCAGCCAGCCAGAACCACGTACCTACACTGATAGATATGAAGAAATAGTGCATTAACCTATATCACTAGGAATAATCACTTCTGAAGCAATAACTGAGGCCATAAACCAACTGAACAGTGGTAAAACACCAGGCTATGATAAAATAGATGCTGAAATACAAGCTGGAAAGGAAGTACTGTGAATTACATGTGCAGATCGTACAAAATCGTCTGGGGAAAGGAGATCCGTCCTAAAGATTGGAGAAGTTTCATCTGTATAATTCCTAAAAAAGGGAACCAGCTGATTTGTGATAATGGAAGAAGAGCGTCATTCCTATCTATACTTAGAATACCAGCAGAAGACAGTTTTAAATTGACAGAGATAACTATGGTGGTTTGGCCACTTCACTGGGGTACCCAAGGAGAAGCACAAGGAATGGATTAGACTGAATTCCACCTAGAGGGAAGAGAAGGCATGGAGGATAAACAACAACCCATCGCAGAACAAATGAAAAAACTCTTACCAGAATGGAGACAATTTACAATTGAGTCAAACAGCTTGCTATGGACAGGCAACAGTGGAAAAAAAAAAAAAATAGGTCGCCTCATGTGCCACCAGGCACAGGAGATTCTAAGTCCAGGTAAGTAATAGATTGATAGTATTTGGCCCAGTACCCATATTTACTGTGTCAAGTTTTCTTTATTTTGCATATCCATGTGTGAAACTCATATTATTTTAATATCTGCATTCTCATACATAAAAGGTAGTAAAAACAGATGATGTTTCCGAGTAACTGCTAGTGTCATTCTGATATTTACAGATTTAATATTTGCAGTATTTATCATATTTTAGCTTTGTTCCCAATTTTGTTCCTGCTAAACATTCTTCAAATTTGGCATCCACTTCCTGGCTTTGAGCTTCAGTGAACAGATTCTTCCAATCTCCAACATCGCCTGCAAAACACAATGAAAATAACTATTCCTGGAAGTATAAGATCACGTCAGTTAGACAAAACTGAAATGCTGACACAAACAGTTGGTTAATGACAGAACGTATTGCCAATTTTCAAAGCAAAATGAGATTTAAAACTTACTGACACCACTCTGTATAAACGTA
The DNA here is from genome assembly GCA_007922175.1 of Pelusios castaneus. Lineage (NCBI taxonomy): Eukaryota > Metazoa > Chordata > Testudines > Pelomedusidae > Pelusios > Pelusios castaneus. The sequence continues at coordinate 4,410,076 of ML685790.1, read as the reverse complement.
CCTTTCCGGAAAAGAACGGGAGCAAATTTGCCATGTGTTTCTTGGGATTTGTTACTCATTGACTGGAAGGTGGCATTCTCTGCAATAGTCTGAATCATCTCCTCAGACAGTGAGAACCCCAAAAAGTCAGCTATTTGTTTCACTTCTCCACGTAAATTCTGAAAAACAAGAATGTACTGGAATTATAGCTGAGTTAAAGCAAACATGCCAGACATTTTCCTCTGTCTTGTCAGATAAATGTATTTGATACTATTCTCATTCACACAAAGGGCAGAACATTAGAGGAATATATTTAGTTCAGGGGCAGAAAGTTGCAGGAACTACTACTATTTTACTACTATCTACTTTAGATAAGATTTTTAGAATCTGCCTCCCTATGCTAAGTGCAAAGGTGTAAAGCAGGGTTCAGCAACCTTTGCCAGCCCCCATGCCAGCCCTGTGCACCACCCCCTCAGCAGGTGCTGGGGGTGGTGCCAAAAGGGGGCGGGGCCAGGGCCTGGGGCGGGGCCGGCTCCCACTAGCGGTTGGCCTCTGGTTCCCAGCCAGGTGGTGACTGCAGGACGGCCGCACCACCCCACTCCCCTCCAGTATGGGGGGGGGCAGCGGCATGGCTCCCCCGGCCGATTGGCCCTGGGCCCCCACCACTCGCCACAAGAGATGGCACTGCCCAGTGGGGGGGCGAGGCCAGGAGCCTCACACATGGCAGTTCGTTTTTTTTTTTTTTTTTTACTGCTGGCCATGCAGTGACGCACGACTAGCGGGGCATGGAACCGTGGCACGCGGCTCTTGTGGCCCCAGGCTGTGCTGGGGGGCGGGGCCAGCAGGGGGAGCCTGAGCGCTCCTGCTTGGTCACGTTTGGCCTGCATGCCGGGGGTTGCTGACCCTTGGTGTAAAGTGAATATTCTCAATCTTCTGCACTTCTCTCTTCAGTTTAGTAGTAATAACTATGGGTAACATTTATCCAGCAGCAGCAATTATTATTGTTCTATACAAGCACTGGTATTACCTGCCCCAGAAAACTTAACAGTTTAGTATCCTCGAACTGCCAAGTTTTTAGTTTTTAGCATGTCAGCAGTCTCAATGGGACTGCTCTCATGCATATGCTTAATACTGTAGGATAAAGGCTTTCATACTCAAGGAGGGAGTTGGACTACAGATAGGACTAGTAATCAATGGGAAAACAGACCGCAACATCATAAACCTGTAATCTCCCAGCCAATGAAACGCACAAAAAAGTTTTCCCAGGGACAAAATGAAAAACTGGATGGAACAAAATACTTGAGAATGTACTGAAGGGAACAATTCTGTATCAGAACATAGTACTTGACTTACTAGGTTTTAAATTTCTACACAAAATTACCTCTTTCATTTCTTCATACGTGATGATCATGATATTCTCTTCATCCATGTGTTCATTCCAGGCAAGAGCATGATCAAAATATGAGCTCCAACAGACTAAAATGAAACAACAGCAGATGGGTCAAAAACAGAAGATAATTTACAGTGTATTTAAATTACCCACAAGATGAAATTTCTATGCCAACTTCAATATAGAGTCCTGGAAAGCTGAGATCTTCTAATCCTTCAATACAATGTTCTTAGTTGGATTGGGTTTTTGTTTGTTTGTTTTTAAAGAGACAGGTGTTATTTTGGAACTCATTCACTCCAGATCTGAATTTTCATTTTCTTCTTTTAACTCTGTTTTCATAATCAAGCTATACAGTTTCTACGTGACAAGTTTTTTTTTAAAAAAAAAAAACTTTACAACAAATTAATTCTTTAGTACATTTTATAATAATCAGTAAAGCCATGTGTGTATATTCAGTCTATCACATAATCAGGTTAATACTGCATTTCTGAAATGATGAAGTTAAAAAATATTCCCAACAACACAGATTTAAGGTCCTACAAACACACTCTATATGAATAATTTTCTTTATTTTAGTGGGTTTATTAATGGGAATAAATTTTACTCACATGTTTAAGTGTTTGCAGTGCAGGCCCTTACACAATATTAACAATTAGTTACCACCAGCAGATTTCATTTTCCAATAATTGTTTACTAGAATTCGGCAGAGGTTCTATGTTCTATTAAATTTCCTCTAATTGTAGTAGAGGCTGTCAGACAGCTTGTTATGGTTCCATCTTTCTCTGCCCAGTTCAATCAAAGTAACTTCAAGCAGCCTTGAGGCTACTCTAACCTATGGTAAGTGGCAAGGTCCCCAGGGGCTATTCACCAGCTAAAGTTAGTCTCCTGACACCACCTCTTTGCCAGGTATGGCCGCAGAACATTACAAGAATCAGGTATGTCAGTCTTCTGTCCATGGGACTCCCCTATATCAGGGGACTTCTCAGCTTGTCAGTTCCAGCTGATTTCTGGCCTCTCTCCTGACAGAATTGCACAAAAAGCAGTGAAAGAAAGAGATGTTGCCTAGATTGTATGTAGATATAGAAAAGATTTTTTTTTAAAGGAAAAATTTAAAATGTTTGAGCTCAGCTTGTCAGCATCTTCTCAAAGTCCCTGAAATCCACCTCAGCATCAGAGATGCTAGTAAGACATAGCGGTTGGCTCAATATTTTGTTAAAATGCAGTTCCACTCTGTAAAATGAGTATGTAAAACAAAGTACTCTCTTACTAAAGAGATCTGTTTCCCTGGGTTTATCCCATGCCATCCCTGCTTACTTTAGGAATTAAAATGCATTTTAATGCTTTTTACTCCTTTTAACTCTGCCAAATCAGCACAGTTGAGATTATGCAGGCTATAAAATCTATTCCATTTTGCTCATCATCATTCATCTAAATAGCTTGCCAGATTGGAATTACAGGCCAGTGAGGTTGAATAGATGTGACTAATTGTGCAATTTGGCATGCAGAGTCCTTATTGTTGGTGCTGGTAGTGAAGAAGAAGAAAGAAGAAGTAAAGAACCTGTCCTGATTCATAAATCTCAGATGGAATTTTAGGAGCTGGCCATTTATACAATACAATGTTTATTTGTAAGCATAGCACTTTTGATCTGGAGATAATAAAGAGGTGTGCACAAAATCCACAATACCATATTTACAGTTTTTCCTCCTCCCCTTTGATTTCCCGTTCACTTGAAATGTAGGATTATTCTCACGATTGTTTTCCTTGGGTCTGTTTGAGCCAGATTGCTATGAAGCTCCCTAACATGATAGGAAATCTGCAACTCATGTCCATTCCCATTGCTTTGACAGTGTATATTCCCTTTGGAATATTATTTCTTCCAGCAAAATAGTAATATTTATCAACAGATAATAGAAAGAATGTGGAGTTCTTCAGTTTACAGAAATGGAGTTACCTATTTCAGGTGTAGCTCTAAAGCCCCACTCAATTATTAAAAGATAAAGGGACAAATTTTCAAAAGTGCTTAAGAGACTTGGAAAATCTAAATCTCATTTTCAAAAGCCATTTCCATATTATGGGTAAAAAGGTGCCTAGTGGCATTTTCAAAAGTGCTTGAAGTCTATGGCAATTAGGTGCCTTGGTGCTTTTTGAAATCTCACTCAGCATGCATCTGACTCTTTAGAGATTTAAATGCCTTTAAAAGTCTGACACTTAAGAGCCTAACTCTCATTGACTTTCAGTGAGATTTACTCACCTAAGTCACTGTGGCACTTTTAAAAATTTTACCCCAAACCTTTATTTTAAGTTGATCTAAAATGTATACCCCTCCTCCGAGATGCAGATAAAAGCAAGAAAAAAAGGGAGCTGAGAACAAAGAGAGGGAGACTCATTCATAAATGTAGTTATGATGCAAAGTCACAAAAAGGATAATGCCTTCCAGAAGGGAAAGACAACAGAGTCCTGTGGCACTTTTAAAGACTAACAGATTTATTTATCGAATGAGCTTTTGTGGGAGAAAATCCCACTTCGTCAGACGCTTTGAAGATGGGAAAGTTACTGACGAAGTGGGATTTTCTCCCACGAAAGCTCATGCGATAAATAAATCTGTTAGTCTTTAAAAGTGCCACAGGACTCTGTTGTCTTTCTACAATAGACTAACACGGCTACCCCTTTGGAATTCCAGAAGGGAAAGTAATGCTGGAACTTACCCTTTGTGTGCTGAAGATGTAGGATCCCTCTATACTGTGCCACCCCGACTATTTGGATGGTTCCACAACAATGTTTCCAGTACTGAGCACTGTGCCAGGGTTGGTGGAGGGAGTAGCACTTTCAGCTCTCCAGCACCAAGTCCCGGCCTTCTCCAACCCAGATCATTCGTCTGAATCCATTTAGGATTTTAACATGATCACAGATTTACTTTTTGGACTGTAAACCAAAGAAGAGTTGAGAACATTGTACTAATGTGTTTATAAACGCACTGAAAACATTACAAAGATCTACTAGCTGTACCTTCTCCACTCATGAACTTCTGAAAGAACTCATCCCACGAAGTGAAACTTGGGAGTGAAGGATTTTTGTTGTAGAAATGGTAATAGGATACAGCTGCATCTTTTGGATTTCGAAACACCACTAGTACCTTTCAAAACAAAGAAGGCAAATGAGTGCTTGGTATGTTCAGGTAATCTTTGATCTCAAGGCTTCTGTATTAAAAACATATCAGTTCTTATGGGGACTGACATTTGGAAAGTGAGGCCCCAATCCCACAAGCTGATTTATGTGGGTAGACTTTAAATCTCCATGAAGTTATGCGGGCTCCATGGCGCAGAAAGGGCTATTCCATACGATCACTTTGCAGGACTGGAATCCAAGATTTTACCCTTATATGAACATTAAAAACACCAATCAGTAAAAATTGAATTCCACTTACTATCCTGTTCTAGTGAAAGATGTCAGATTATGGGATTGGAGGAAGCCATGTAGAAAACTAGAGTTGGGCAGTCATTTTTCAGTGAAATGTTGACTGGCCGAACCAAAATTTTCCCAGAAGATTATTCATTTCTGGTTAAAATGAAAGGGGAGGGGGAGGAGAGAGAGACACACACATCCCAAAATCCCAACAGTGAAAGCATTCACCTGGGATGTTTGACACCCAAGCTTGAGTACGTGCTCTCTTGTTCTGTTTTTCCCACAAAAAAAATTTCCTGGGCACTTTTGTTATCCCTTCCCATAATTAATTTAATGAAAATGAATTAAAATTAAATCAAAACTGAAAATTAATGGAAAAGAAAAAATTCTCAGTTACATCACAATGCAGACCAAACCAAATGCTGAAACCTTGGGGGTTTCGTTGTTGTTTTGGTGGTTTGTGTGTGAAAATGAATTCCAGGTCTTCAGACAACTTTTACCAAGGAAAAATTGGGAGTTGCTTGGAAAGTGGATAACATTTTATTACTATTTATTAAGATTATTCCTATTATTAAAATGTTTACTTACCTTTACTTTAGCCTCAAAAACAGCCTTCGGAATATTATCATAATGGAGATGTGTGATGAAAATACGTGGTGAGGGCAAATTTTTTATTTTCTAAAGCAAAACAAAAAGTGTAAGTGGAAAAAGGGAGCCACAACATCCCTACCTCAAAAAAGTGGGCAATGTACAATATATACACATTTTCTCTTAAAAAAACAACAACAACAACAACAACAAAAAAGCTCCTCTGTTTTGCATGGAAAGAATTTTTACTGGTAATGGTTAAATTGCAGTCTCTCTTCTTGTTCCAAAGGGGTAGCCATATTAGTCTAGTTCAGCAAAACTAACAAGGAGTCCTGTGGCACTTTTAAAGACATTAAAGCAGGCACATATCCCTGCAACAAACCATGTTTCCAACTTTGCCCTCATATCTACACTACAGACAGCAGCACAGAATCTAATCATGCCAGCTACTCCATCAAGGGCTCATTCACCTGCTCATCCACCAATGTGATTTATACCATCATGTGCTGGAAATGCCCCTCTGCCTTATATATTGGACAAACAGGACAGTCTCTGCGCCAAAGAATTAATGGACACAAATCTGACATCAGAAATTGCAACACTACAAAACCAATAGGGGAACACTTCAATCTCTCTGCTCACTCCCTTGATGACTTGTTAATAGCTGTGTTGAAACAGATGAATAACAAATCACAGCTTCAAAGAGAGACTGCAGAACTCGAACTTATATGCAAATTTGACTCAGTTGTCTTGGGGTTAAACAGGGACTATGGATTTTTCTC
>ML685790.1:4294317-4403534 GCA_007922175.1 Pelusios castaneus | reverse complement strand
TGTCCCAGAGTGCCCTCGATTGGCACTCTGGGACATTTCCGGAGGCTGTCTACCACGCAAAAAGCGTACACACGAGCATTGTTCCGCAGTAATGCTTACCACTCTCGTTTGAGTGGTTTTACTGCTGCGCGGCAAGAATGATCGTGTGTACACAGTCAGTTTTATTGCGCAATAATGAGCCTTATCGCGCAATAAAGTGATCGTGTGTACACAGCCTGAGTGAATTAACTTCAAATTTCTTGATGTGGACATGTATGTAAAGCATTTTGTTCTTGTATAAGGTACTGTAAAATACAAACAGACATTTAAAAATACTATATGCTAAAAATAAGTTTCATGAGTTAGTCCATGCTGACCTGAAATTTTTCTGGCACTCGAAATTCAAGCATTTGCTCACGCTCTACTGGTGATACCTCCAACTTATTCTTTGAAGCTGCAGACACCAAGTCATTTAAAATCTGTCGAGCCCAATTAGTTCCTGAAACATAAAGTAACAGTTTGGAGGAGCCAAGCAGGGATTTCAGAAATGTAGCTTGTTAAACTTTCTAGCACAGCTTTCTAAAGAGTTTATTACACTGGTGCTCCGTGTAACTTTTAAGAGTGGTCGGTACATACTTTTCAGAGAGAAGTGTGATTTTTACTTTGAGAGTGTCTCTTTAATGCAAGATTAGGAGTGAGAATGAAATCCCGTGCTTTGGTAATTTGTTATATATTCCCCTAACAACTATACTTTATTTATGTTCCCTATGTGCATGTAACGCAAAGCCTTATAAATACTTGAAGTTCGCTCCTTCTGCTACATACAACTAACGAACACAGCATAAGGATACATCTACACTGCAGTAAAAAGTCCATGACAATGAGTCGCGTGGCCTAAGTCAATTCAGTTGGGCTTGTGGCTCTCAAAATAGCAGTGCAGAGGTTCTGGCTCAGGCTGTAGCCTGGGCTCTACAATGCCACAATGGAGTAGGGTGTCAGAGGCTATTTCTAGCTCAGTGTTTCAAGCACAAATCAACCGGCCAGGGCTCCAAGGCTTGGTGCTTCAGGTCTTTTATTGCAGTCTAAACATACCTGTTATTTGGGGCTTTTTCTTTTATAAGCACTTATTATTCCCCCCTGTTACTCCTCACCCTGATTTGTCACAGTTGCTATCTGGTCACCCTAATGGAGGAGGAGGAAGGTATCTTCACTACAAGACTGAAGTAAAAGTTAAGTGATTAAGAGGTGCTCCTGCAATGCCTCCAAACTGCCAGCCTGTCTGTTTCTACATTGCGTCAGTCAGCTCCGTTACAACACACACTTACTTTTGGTTTGGTAGAAGAGAGCAGAACATGACTCATGCGCAGCAGTAGCGATCTGAGGCAAAAATGAGTAGAGCTGAGAGCAGCAGGGCTCTGGCCAGTGATCACATGATCGCTGCAAAGGCACTCTGATGAGCGGTAAGAGGTCCCCGTTCAAGTCCCTTTTTTGCCTCAGGAAGAGGGAGAAACTCAACAGGGAGTCTCCCACATCCCAGGAGAGCATCCTAATCAGTAGGCTCTTGACCACTGTTTCTCAACTGGTGTTTCATGGGACACCAGTGTGCCGCGGATATAACAAGCTGTTCCCCAACTGACCCCAACCCTCCCTGTTTGGGAAGGAAGGAGCAATGAGAGCCCACACATGCCTGGGAAATTTAAAATTCCTCAGCTTCAGCAAAGCTTCTAGGTGCCAGTCTGCATCCACCATGGCTTGCTCCTTTGCTGCGGCTAGGGCATTTTAAACTTCCAGCCACTTCTCACTGGCATCAAAATCCCTTGGACATGACTTCCGCAGTAAGACTTTATTTGACAAACCGTACTCCAAGAATAGAATAGTTTCTCCAAGAATAGTTTGAACATGCAGGCCCAAAATTCCCACTAAAATATGAGTGATATCTTTTTCAGTTGTGTGTGTAATCATTATGTATCTATTTTTTAGAAATAAACACATGATAGTCATAAAATTGTATTTAATTCGGTTTTCTGAATCATTTTCGCAAGAATGCATAGGCCACAGATATTACAAACATTACAGCTCAAATATACTGGCTTTTTCAAAGTTTTCATCGGGTGCTCCCCATAAAGTAATTAATACCTTTAGGTGTTCCCCTTTCGACTAAAGGTTGAGAAACACTGCTCTACAGTCTGTCTCTGAATTTTGTGGACTACCCCCATCTCTTCACAATATAAGGTATAATGCTACATATGCACAAAAAGACTGAATTACAGCAGCTGTATGAATCAAAGAGCTTAACATTTCCTGACATTTGTCTATTTAAGCTCTCCATAACTTTGCATGATTTAATTTACAAAAACCAGCAGCATGTGCCTGGCCTGATATTAAATCACTGCTAGATTAAACATACATCAGCAATTATGCAAGAGGAAAACACACTGCTCATTTGTACATTGCTTCCCTGTGACAAATGAGGATTTACTGTATATAGCATTTGAAAAACATTAGTGTTTTTCTACTTTCTTAAAAAATGATCACACATATGACATCCAAGTATTTTTTTTTTTCCAATTTTGCACTAAAAAGTCTACACTTACCACATTTAGGATAAACAACTAGAAACACATCATCTTTTCTCACTTCCAAGGTGTTCAATGCTTGGAGAGTCTCAGCATCACACACTGTAGTAGGGTATAGCACCCCTTTGTAGGTGAACAGCAGTTCCTCGGGTTTTTTCCCTTTAGCTTCTTCAAAAACTTTGTCTAGTTCTGTAATAAAGCTTTCTGTAGCCATTATTGGAGTTTACTGTGCCTTTGGCCAGGCTCTGCACTTCCACTGTGTCTCTAGTTTTCTTTAGAGTTGGGAGACTGAGAAAGTACTCCTATATATGAACTCGCTGGTTTGCCTGGCCCAGTTTCTCTTGCCCAATAAGGGAAATCACAACTAAAAAAAGTCTTGAATTACAAGCTCTTGATGGGAACTCTTGGCCATAAATTGTAATTGTAACTAACTTCTGCTTCCCTTAGGCACACATTGTACTGGAAGGGGGAGGGACAAATCATGCTGAATCACCCCTCAGACTCAGAGGGAATGATATAGCACTCTTTCACTTAACCCCTGACTGTTACGTTTCCACCTAACTCTTACGTTCCACGTGACTGTTACCTTTCCACCTAATGTAAACTAGCTCTCAGGCAAGTTGGGAGTTGCTGATGCAGGATCAGCAGCTATTTGCGTCAGAACTATTAGTTGCAAAACAGCATGAGTCACAATAACCGGAAAGAGAGAGGACTAAAGGTAGATGGGGTAACTGCTTCTCAGGATTACAATGGTTTATAACAGAGAGATCGGGATTTATTTCTAGTAACATTATGCACAGCTTTCTCCTATAAACCTAATCTTAATACTAAAACCTTAATTTGGCTAAAAACCTGACAGCCTTCACTGCAAAACCTGGATACCCCAGTATCTAATATTAACTCTCCATATAAGAATCTGTCACTGTCCACAAGGAGCCTCAACAGAATCCAATGAATCTCAATAAATCACTATAATTCAGAGTCTACACATTTTAGATAGAGGTCAACAATCAATTTCATTACATCCAGTTATAACATACTGGGGCACAATGCAGACTGGAGGGCTGCATCAGCCCTGCTCTACAACTCTGGGTGCCTTACAGACATAGCTCCTACCTGGCCTGCTCACGTAGCAGCCACACCTTGAGTGTCTGTGTGTAAATGCTGCCTGCCAGGTGCACCAGGCTCTCAGCAACCCTGGTCAGTGGTTAGTTTGTGCTGGGGTTGCCCTGGCACCTCATAGCTCCGGCACCTCTGAGCATGCTGCATCAATTCTTTCAAGTGCATAAAAGATTCACGTAGAAACACAACACTCTGCCTCCACTCACGTTACTCAGGTGCCAGAGAAACATCCCTGGAGCACTGCGCTGCTGCTTGAAAGATGTTTGAGTTCCACAACCCCAGGACCGCCTGCTTGAGGCCCAGCACCTCTTTCTTTGCAAATTAAGCACTGATCTTGATCACACCTTGCATGGAAAGAATTCTTATTGGTAATTGTTCAATTTCAGTCTCTCTTCTTGTTCCAAAGGGGTAGCCGTGTTAGTCTAGTTCAGCAAAAACAAACAAGGAGTCCTGCGGCACTTTTAAAGACATTAAAGCAGGCACATATCCCTGCAACAAACTGCATTTCCAACTTTGCTCTCATATCTACACTAAACACACCATAACAGGACCTAATCTAGCCAGCTACTCCATCAAGGGCTCATTCACCTGCTCGCCCACCAATGTGATTTATGCGCTCATGTGCCAGAAATGCCCCTCTGCCTTATATATTGGACAAACAGGACAGTCTCTACGCAAAAGAATAAGTGGACACAAATCTGACATCAGAAATCACAACATTCAAAAACCAATAGGGGAACACGTCAATCTCCCTGCTCACTGAATTGATAACTTGTTAATAGCTGTGCTCAGAACAAAATCACAGCTTCAAATAGAAACTGCAGAACTGGAATTTGTGTAAATTTGATTGTTTCCTCAGGGTTAAACAAGGACTACAGATTTTTCTCTCATTACAACAGGTGATTTGACCTCACCTTCCTCTATATGGTGTTCCAGTGGTTGAATCTTAAAAACGGCTCTGATTTGCCATTACAGCCTGACCTGATCCTATGATTTACACTTCCCTCCATTTTTTTCCTTCCATTCTGCAAGTTCCCCATCTTCAAAGCATCTGATGAAGTGGGATTTTCTACCACAAAAGCTCATGCGATAAATGAATTTGTCAGTCTTTAAAAGTGCCACAGGACTCCTTGTTTGTTTTTCTCTCTTTTTGGTTCTTCTGGTCCTTCATAATGTCATCAGGATTACATGATTATTAAAAGCCTAATTTCTGCAAAATTGTATCATTTTAGCAGGTTACAAAATTGTCGCAAAGGAGCTAACAGAGAAGTTAGATAGTTAAAGAAAGAAAGTTGTTTGCATTGTTCTTGCTATTAATTAATTAATTGATCATAAAGGCCTAGCAAATTAAGCACTGATCTTGGTTATACCTCAGGCTGGCCCCAACACATTCACAGTCCTGGATCTTCCTTCAGAAATATATGTCCCGTACTGCCCAGCCCTTTCTAGGATGGTACAAATATTTTAAGGTCATTATTACCTTCAATAGCTACCCAGACACTTCAATTTAAATACACTGCATTAGATTCAACAGTAAAAGAAGGTTATTAACTACAAAGAGAGAAATTTTAAGTGAGTTCAAGCAAAGAGGCATAAAAGTAAAAAATGGTTACAAGAAAAATAAAGATTAAACACTTACTAGTATTTACATAAGACACTATCTTAGTTGCAAAGCAAACTTTCTCCCCACAAGCTTCAGAAGATTACTGAACAAACTCTTAAGTTAGGACTCTTTCTCTAGAGTCCAACAGCTTTCTTTTTTGTCTTCTCAGGTGTAGAGAATGGGGACAAGGGGCAAGAGATGCATGAGTGGGAATTGGTCCATTCTTTTTATACTTTCCAGCTGGGAACCAGAAGACAAAGAGTCTTATGGGGCAGGATATTCCCTGCTGGGTTTGTTGTTTTTTTTCTACCTGTTTTAATTTCCTTTGTTTTCCCTGCCTGCTGGATGACTCTGTTTAACTGCTTAAATGCAGATTAAAGCAGGCACACATTACTGCCCTTGTTTATGACAGATGTGAGACTTCTGCCTGGGCAGGACTCTGGAGTTTGGGAAATGTATTAATAAAACCATACAGAGAAATCATAATTTAAAACATGTGGTAACATCTTATGTGAGCAGCACAATACTGACAAGAAAATTCTTCAGACATGAGCTTCTGTGGGCTGCAACCAAAGTGGCATGCAGGGCACCTGCCTCGAGTCCCAGTGCAAGTGCCCTAGGTCTGGCAGGGACCTGGGGCCTGGCTGCCACTGGCGATCTAGCTCTCGCCGGGGCCGGGGATCCTGCCGTGCTTTCGCCAGCCAGATCCAACTCCCTGGTGAGGCCAGGGATCTGGGACCCAATGTGGAGCTAACAGCAAGATCCACCCCCCCCCCACCAGAATCTGGGGCACACTGTGGAGCCGCCAGCCCGATCTGGTCCCCCGGCAGGGTTGAGGTTCTGGGGCTGGCAGTGGTGGAGGCCTGGTTATGCCCCAGCCAGATCAGGCCCCCAGCGGCCGGATTGGGACCAGGCCCCAGGTCCCAAGTCTATTTTGGGGGCAACAATGCCCCTAGTGCGATGCAGCCCACAAAAACTTATGCCCAAAGAAATTTGTTAGTCTCTAAGGTGCCACAGGACTTTTGTTGAAAGAGCAGCAGGAGAAACATGCAGAGAAGGAGCAAACGGGGCCCCTGAGCAAATTAACGCTTCCTCAAAAAGGATCAAAAAAACCCAATAACCCGCATGCTGCTGCCAAAGACATAGCAAATAGAGAAAGAGTATTTGCATTTATACTCAGTTTGTGATAAACACTAGTTTATGCAGCATAATTCAACCCAGTGAGGCCACTAGCATTATAGCTTACGCAAAGAGCCACGTTTAATGTATTTAAATATAGCATGCACGTGGCCTAACAAACTCAAATGTATGGCATCATCATAATCATAACACATATGCCATTTACACCACACAAGCTGCGCCCACCCGCGGGAGCCATTCAGCGGAAGCCTTCGGGCTGGGGACGGCCAGCGCGCTCCTCCAGCTGTGTGGGGGGGAGAGGGGGGGGAGGTACAAGCAGCAACTCTCGCGAGCGGTGGAGGCATGACTGGTGCGAGGCTGGCGGAGGCCGGCGCCACGATGGGGGTCAAAGCCGTGTTCTTCGACCTGGACAACACGCTGGTGGACACGGCCGCCGCGGGCGGGCGTGCCAGAGAGGAGGTATTGGCGCGCGGGCCTGACGTCACATTCTCCGAGCGCCGCAGCAGCCTCTCCCCTCTGGGAGCGCTACGCGGCTCGCGCCGGTGGCACGTGGCTGTGCGGGAGCAGCGGGGGGTCTGTCCCGGGGAGGTGTCGGTCGCTGGGCAACCGGCTGTGGCCCAGCCACGCGGAGGGGAGCATCTAAGGAAAGGCCGCACGGTGGGGCCGTGTTGCTGGCTAGTGTTCCCGGGGTTTTGTAGCAGGAAGGACACAGCTTTGAGGCTGCAGTCACTTCTTGGTGGAGCATTAATCATTCCTTCCGAGATCTGGAGCAGCCAGGACCAGCCCAATCAGATAGGGGACCTAGGCGGTCACCTAGGGCGCCAGGCTTGGAGGGGCACCAAATTAGCTGGAAGTGGTTTTTTTCCCTCTGTTTAAAAATGGATATTAAGATATTATCCCTTATAACATGGGATGGGCAAAGTCACAGTTTGCCTAGGCTGCCAAAAGTCGTTGGGCTGGTCCTCACAACAGCTTAAACAAAGGGTCTGAAAACCCCATCCTTACACATTCAGCATTAGGTTGTGCTAGCCCCAGGGGAGCATGGACGATTAACCTCCCACCCCGCTATCTTGTGGTCATATTATGCATATGCTACATTCTGAAAGCCGGTGAAATAATTTACTCTCTCCTGCCTTCCACCTATCCATCGGTGTTGGAGGGAAGCTAAAAAAAAAAGCTTGCCCCGGGCTCCTCCTGCTATAGTGGGTTAGTTTTTAAAAGAATTCTGTGTTAAGTAGGCTTAAAACTATGCGGCAGATTCTGCCTTCCCTACTACTATTGAGTAGTACATTATTCAAGTATCCCAATTTATTTCAGGGGGACTACCAGTGGGACTAAAGATCAACTCTTATCTGAGCCAGGGTGGCAGAATCTGACCCTTAGAGTGTAATGCTTTATTGCAGGGAGTTCCCAACCACTGTTATCATGACCCCCTTTTAATGAAGGAGAGGATTTCCTCCCAGGAAACCAGACAGCTTGAAGGATACCAATACAAGGGACTGCTGTGACCCCCCATCTGCTGATGGCACAACCCCATTTTGGATCACAACCCACAGTTTGGAAACCATTGGTTTATTGTAACCTTTTCCTTTTTATTTGTTTAAAGGTAATAAATGTCTTGCAATCAAAACATCAGTGTGATGAAGGAGAAGCTCTCATGATTTGTGATAAGTTCCAAGAAAAACTCCGCAAGGAGTGTCATGATCCAGCCAAGATGTGTATTACTGATTTAAGGATCTCACATTGGGAAGAAGCAATACAAGAAACAATGGGTGGTGAGGATAATCGAAATCTGGCTGCAGAATGTTATTTCCTGTGGAAAACTACACGTCTCAAACATCTAACCCTGGCAGAGGATACACGAAGCATGCTCACTGAACTTCGAAAAACTGTCCGCTTGCTTTTACTAACTAATGGGGACAGACAAACTCAGAGGGAGAAGATTGAAGCATGCGCCTGTCAGCCATACTTCGATGCCATTGTTGTGGGAGGAGAACAGAAAGAAGAGAAACCAGCACCCTCCATATTTTATCATTGTTGTGATCTACTAGGGGTACAGCCTTGGGACTGTGTGATGGTTGGTGACTCTCTAGATACAGATATTCAAGGTGGCCTGAATGCAGGTTTGAAAGCAACTGTCTGGATCAATAAAACAAAGACGTTGCCAAAAAACACTTCACCTGTCCCTCATTATATAATTTCTTCTGTTCTTGATCTTCCAGCACTCTTACAGAATATGGACCACAACATGAATCCTAACATAGAAGATGGTTAGTATTAATCAAGCGCATGACAGAGCCAATATAGAATCTAAGCAAGGCTGTCTTTAGCCTGCTAATGCTTTTGTTGAAAACTTGGCCCTCAGAAACTTTGCCCATGTAAACATGTTTACTCAAACAGTGAAATGTGAGTGAGTATATTTGTGAGTGGAACTGAATAGAAGAAAAATATTGGAGTGAATTTCACCATTTAGAAAAGCGATTGGATCTAGTATAGGAAGCAAAATTTTTTACTTTGATTTTTGAACAAACTTCCTGACTTTGCCATTTGGGAATCCAGTGACGGTTTTCATAAATTTTTCAAGTTCTAGAGGGGTTGCCATGTCGGTCTAGTTCAGCAAAACAAACAAGGGCAAAGACTACCAAATAAAATGATTAGTTTTCAAAAGAACCATAAGATTCCGTATTCGTTTTGCATACATTTTTCAGTGACTGTTCTTAAATGATTGGACCCAAATCCCTGGCAGAAAAATACATAAATGTATATCTTAAAACTTGTATATGTTTAAGGGACAATTTAGCAGCAGAGCTTGATGGATATGGTTTTGTTTCAATCACATATGCATCTGCACTAAAACAGGATTTGTAATGTAGATTATGAGGTGTGGCACTTTGAGTGAACAGATTTAATGGACATTTTCAGTGGTCTTCACTCAGTTTTGTCTAATATATTCTTAAAGCTTATGCAGTTGTTCTTTTTGGTTATACTAGTGAATTTTATCAAATATTTCACAAATTTTGGTTTTTCAGTAGGCTCAGGAAAATGCAGGAATTCACCTACTTGGAGCCAGTTGAAGGATTGGGGTCTTTTTGACTGCTAACTCTATCGATGTAGTACCTTTCCAAATTCAAGCTTTTACATTTATTTCATCTGTACTTTGGAAAAATGTAAATTAGTAAAAGTAATGGTTTTGTGTGACTTTTCCAGGAACTTTAATTTGGGCATAGCATGTAATACCAGCTACAAAATTTCATGTCATTGTGGATTTAGACTGTTACCCTCTTTTACACTATATAACACCACTTTCTCCAAGTTTCTGTAATTTTACTGTACTTCATTTCCTTTTGTGACAGTCACATATTTTTCCCTCCTTACAACACACTTTTTTTCAAAAAGTAACCTTTGCATCACATAAAAAAATATGAACACTTGGGAATACTAAATCTTAATTTTCATATTTTTAGACATTGGGATTTATACACTTATTAGAAATATTGCATATTTTAACACCCATTCCTATGTTTAAATTAGGCCATATATCTCCTGTGATAGATCACAAATTTTAAACAACGGTTCATATATTGGGCGAGTTTTTTCTTAACTCACAAACATTTCAGACTTAGTCATAGAAGACCAAAAGCATGGAAATCTACGAGAAGGTGTAGAAGGACATAAGAAAGATGCACCAGTTTAATTTAAGGTGTGACTTTAAATCTACTTTAAATGGTGTCTTGTCTTGCAAAGAAAATTATTTTGATTTAAATGAGGCTTTTTAGTTTGACTTAAAATTGACAACAAACAAGTTGATTTAAAATGTAATTTCAAAACTGAAATGACTGTCTGTTTTGTGCTTTAAATTGATTTTTTAAAAAGTTACAGTTCAACTTCATGTAGACAAGTGCGATAGGAGGACCTCAAGAAGCAAACTGCCAGAGCCATAGAGAATAAGTTGAGAGAGAAGCAGGCACCATCTATTTGTGGGGAAAAATTAAGGAAGGAAGGTACACCTTTAATGAGGGTTATATTTGGTTATTAAATTATATGCAAAAGGTTAGAGGGTGTCCTTAAAACAACTCAAATATTTTAGCCTATTGGCTTGGTTCTGTAAATGAAAACTGTTTAAGAAAAAAAGAGAAAACCATACCCACTATTTACCACAGCCTCCCAAGTTTTATTATAATACAAGTCTATTGTTTGTACAACAACCAGCGGAATTGAAACCTAGTCCAATAAGGGCGTCTGAGTGGCAGTGTGATTAAAAAAAACCCTAATAATCCATAATTATGGGATGAGGCTCTGGTCTACAGGCATCCATGGAGCTATAAGGCCAGATCCTCAGCTGCTGTAAATTCTTAGCTCTATTGACTTCATCTAAACTACAGTTATTTATACAAATTGAGGATCTGTCTGATATTTTCTTTTCTTTTTGCCAGTAGTGCACCATTCTACCTTTGGCTGTTGAGCCTGCTTGCCTATTGTTTTGACAGTCTCACTCTGTTTTAAAGAGGAACATTCTGTTTCTGCTTTGCATATGGGTAGTTTTCTTAAATCCATTAATAAAACAAGAAGAAAACATCCTAACTGCATATTCAGCAACATAGGGACCACTCAAACATTTTTCCTTCATTGCTGAGTATGATACATGCAGTTAACTACCAGTCTGCATGTAGGCTACTATTCATTTATTACTATACTGCTATAAAACAAGAAAATGTATAACTTTTTTTTTTCCTATCTAAGGTCCTTTCAGAATATCAAGTATCATATTAGTTATCTGCATTTTTTTAAAACTGTCAGTCTGACTTTCTTGGGATTGATCTCTTCCAAAATGTCAAATGAAATGGGGGATGGGAGGAGTCATTTTCATGAGAAAAGCAGCAAAAAAAACCCCAGTCTACTCTGCAGCATTCTGATTTTGCTGTTTGCCAAGTCTTTTGTGAATATGACCCAGGAAATTATATATTTAAAAAATCCTTTGTTTAAAATATAGTGTCAAAATACACTAAAGAAATTCCCCTCACACTTTTACTAAAAATATTTAATCTAGGAGATATAAATGTTTCTTATGGAAGGCATATTCTGAAATAATTTGAACTCTGAAATTGTTTTGATTTTTCGTTAAACTGATCTGGAACATTTGTTTTAAATTGATAAATGACATGTTTTGGGGTTTTTAATTATTAATTTAAAATAAATCATGTACTTGTCAAATAAAATCTTCAGTTTTAAAAGAGCATTTTCTCTTGGCTCCTTGTTAATTGAAATAGTACCAATAAAGTGTGGGTTTGGTGGGGGGAAGAGGAGGGGGGGGTTGGTTTTAATTTGTTTGTTTGTTTTAAACAGGACCTGTTTTTTAAAAATAGCATACAGTTAAACTCCTAAATCATAGATCTGATTTTT
The DNA here is from genome assembly GCA_007922175.1 of Pelusios castaneus. NCBI lineage: Eukaryota > Metazoa > Chordata > Testudines > Pelomedusidae > Pelusios > Pelusios castaneus. The sequence continues at coordinate 4,391,714 of ML685790.1, read as the reverse complement.
CTCAGGTGCTTGAATAGATGTTTTCCATTGACTTTATATAAAGTGTAGTTAATCAAAAGTTCTAATAATTGGGCCATTGCAGTTTTACTAATTTTAGTAAAGACCTACGGTTGATGTTCATGTTTTGACATTACATTATGTTGATGTTCGTGGATTACAGGTAGCTAGATGAGGCGTAAACAAACATCTTGACTAGCACACAGGACATTACAAATACCTTAATTCTTTCCCCTATCTAGATGACTGACTCATCAGGGGCAGGTCGTGGGAGCAAGTAAGTTTCAGCATCATCTTAGTCCTGGCCACCTGCAACAGATTGGGCCTGCTCATAAACACCCACAAGTCCAAACCAGAGACTGTACAGCAGATAGATTTCATACGGGCAACTCTAGATTTGATCCAAGCCAGAGCCTTCCTCCTACTGTCCTGCTTCAGAATAATGATGGACCTAATAAACGGACTTGGGCAGTGCCTGACCACAACAGCCAGGCAATGCCTAGGACTACTAAGACACGTGGTGTGGCCAATGCGCCTGAAGCTCAGGCCATTACAAACTTGGCTGTTGTCAGTCTACTCACTGACCACTCACCTCCTGGACAGCGTGGTCATTATTCCAGCCAATGTCTTGGCTCCGATAGACTGGTGGCGAGACCCTAAGTCAGTCCTCCAAGGAGTTCCCTTCAAAGATGACACTCCCTTGATAATGCATATTTTGGACACCTCAGACCTGGGTTGGGGGGCTCACTTTAGCAAGGCCTTTGGTCCGCAGAGGCTATAGGACTTCACATCAATGTAAGAGAACTCAGGGCAATCCACCTGGCATGCAAAGTTATTCTGCATCTCATCTCTGGGACTCATGCTAACAGACAACACAGCAGCCATGTATTACATAAACAAGCAGGGGGGAGCCCGCTCCTCGGCCCTCTGCAGGGAGGCCATCTAGCTCTTGGACTTCACCATAGCTCACCACTTGCATTTAACAGCCTCACACCTACCAGGGGTAAGGAACAAAGAGGCAGATCGCCTCAGCAAACTATTCTTACCTCACCTGATGAGCCATTAAGGACACAATGGTTGTATTCCTTATATCCTTAATGGCTCATCAGGTTCCTCTCTGGGTCCATTGTACTTGGGATCTTCCTTAACATTAAGGACACAATGGTTGTAGACAGCCTGTCTCGGGTATTTCCACAGATTCACACAAGTTAAAGTATAAATATAACACCAAATTCCTAACTTCTAATACAAATACAATTCCTATACATGAATTATATAATCATTCTCAGCAAATTACTACCTTTCTATTGATACCAAACATGACATAGTTCCTATGGATTATAGCATTTATCAGATATGAATAGAAAATATCATAAATGCTTCCCTAAATCCAGACAGCATCACACCCTGCCCACATGCCCTGCCAGGGTCCCTGTCCCCCTTTGCCCCATTGCACACAAGGGGTGCCCCCCCGCCACTGTGGACCTGCTCAAGGTCCCCCTAACCCCTAGAAGTCAACCTAGGCGTCCAGTGTGGATGCTCTAGGTCGACTTTGTAAGTTCCCCTTTAAGTCGACTTTAATTTTAAGTGTAGACACACTAAGTCGACTTAAAGTTGACTTAAAATTACAAGTGTAGACATAGCCTTAGAGTCCACCTTGTGGCCATCTTGGCCTTCCACCAACCACTTCAAGGGAGACCCCTTTTCTCCCATCCTATGTCTATACAATTTGTAAAAGGGGTTGACAGGTTGTATCCCCAGGACCTCAATCTGGTCCTCACTCGGCTCACAGGCCTCCCCCATTTGAACTGATGGCCACTTGCCCTCTACTCATCTTATCATTTAAGGTAGCCTTTTGCATAGCAATAACTTCGGCTGGGGGGGGGGGGAGGTCTCCAAACTTACAGCTCTAACCTCAGAACCTTCTTGCACAACTATTTTTAAAGATAGGTACAGCTCAGGCCGCACTCAGCCTTCCTTCCCAAAGTAATATCATATTCTCATTGTAATCAAGACATTTTTCTGCCTGTTTTCCTCCCCAAACCCCATCACTCAGATGAGGAACAAAGGAGGTGGTACACATTTGATGTGTGATGGGCCTACATTGATCTTACAAGACCCTTTCGCAGGTCATCGCAGCTATTTGTCACCATGGCCAACCAAATGAGAGGTCTCCCAGTCTCATCACAACATATCTTTTCTTGGATCACTAGTTGCATGAAGCCATGCTACGAGCAAGCTAAGATCCCGCTCCCATGTACGGTCACAGCCCATTCAACCAGGGCACAGGCCTTCTTGGCGCAGCTCCCAACAGCGGACATCCGTAGAGCTGCCACCTGGTTTTCCATTCACACCTTTGCCTCCCACTAAGCCATTATCCAGCAGGCTAGGGAAAATGTGGCATTCGGGAGAACAGTGTTACAGTCCACACAGTGTTAACTCCTCCCTCCCTCCAAGATAAGGCTTGTGATTCACCTATATTATGAATGGACATGAGCAAGCACTTGAAGAAGAAAAGACAGTTGCTTACCTGGAACTGTCATTCTTTGAGATGTGTTGCTTATGTCCATTCCAGACCAGCCCACCATCCCCACTTTTGGAGTTAGCGGAAAGAAGGGACTAAGCAGGCACAGCTCCGAAGGTGCCTGATATACTGCGGCATGAGTGCAGCACCCCAGGAAATGCTGGAGCCAGTCCTACGGCTACTGCTTAAGGGAAAAGGTTCCAGTAACCCTGCACGGAGGCGTGCACACGCCTATATTATGAATGGACATGAGCAACACATCTCTAAGAATGACAGTTACACGTAAGAAACTGTCTTTTATGGGCTTGATGCAAAAACTACTGAATGAGATTCTACAACCTGTGTTTTACAAGGTATCACATTAGATGATTATAATGCTCCCTTCTGGCCTTAAGATCTATGACTATATCCTCTCTTTACAGAAGGTGGACTTTTTGATTTAATACAAATGTTTTCTTTCTCTAACTAGAGCATAAAGTAAGCACCTAAATCCATATTATGCTTGATTTTGATATGAGGCCTTTTAAAAAGTGGCTTGATTTTCAGAAGTACTAAGTAGCTAAAACATTAGTGACTTTATTGGGATCTGTGAACTTTCAGCATCTCCTGAAACTATTGACTTTCATTTTGGTGCCTAATATATGGATTAGTACTAAGGTAAGGAGGCTTAATTTAGGCAAACAAATTTGAAAACTGGATAGAAAATTTACTGCATTCTTCCTCATACACAGGAGGGGGCAGATGAGGATTAATTTTCTATGTCATGCTTAATTCATTCTGGTCTCTTGGCTCTGAGGCTACTTTTAAGCAGTGAGTACCTAATTACAAGGGGACTTAACCAGCAGAAAAACTAGAAGGTATGTTTAAATGTAGGCACAGAGTTATTTCCTGGTAAATCTTCTCAAAATGAGGGGATATAGAATGTAATGTTTCTTTTTTTTTTATTTCCTTGTTCAGATTTTATAGAAATTCTCTGAAGCAAGGAAATTTCATATTAGCACAATGCATATAAATTATGCTTACAAATATAGGTTGAAATCTACCAGTTATGTTCCACCAAACATTTCATACAAATCATGCTGCTTAATTGATTTATAACTAAAATTAAATGGAGAAATTTGGGTTTGTTTGGTTTTTTTGGGGGGAAGAGGTAGAGGAGGAATAGAATAGGAATAGGATAGACAAAATATATTTAAGTAATTTTTATTTATTTCACGAGTCTTATACAGTTCTCTGTGAGGTAAGGAGACTTAATTTAGGCAACCAAATTTGAAAACTGGATAGAAAATTGACTCCATTGTGCTAAGTGCTGTACAAACATTGAGCAAAGATATTCTCTGCCCCAAAGACATATGCACCAAAAAATCATTTGGGAAAGTATTTTTTTTATTACAGCAATAGTTTATTGGTTTATAGAAAAGGAAACAGTCGCCCAATATTTTATTCCATTGACTCTTCAGCAGACCCTCCCCCCGCATAACAATCCCTACACTGAGTCATCAGACAAGCATGTGATGAAGTGGGATTTTCTCCCAAGAAAGCTCATGTAATAAATAAATGTGTTAGTCTTTAAAGTGCCACAGGACTCCTTGTTTGTTTTGCTGAACTAGACTAACATGGCTACCTCTCTGGAACCTATACTAAGTGTGTGGCATGCAAGTCCGTGTATGAGGCAGATCAGGGAATTAATTGTGACAGCTCCCTCTCTGATTTTCCTTGGCTTTGTAGAATGATATTTGCTGCTGGCCTAGACAAGAAGCAAATTATAGAACCCTGTTCCTCTTATGTTGGCTGTGGGTTGCTATGGGGAAAGGGAAATTCACTCCATTCTCAACTCTCCTCATGCCCCACTCATTCACCTTCTTTAAGGTGACTTGTGAGTATGCTGTGCCCACTGCAATATATTCAGATGAATCGTAGCCCATGCAGGGTAATAAGGAGGATATTTTTACTTCTTCTTATGCCCTGTACAGGCACATGAGCCACAATAAAAAACAGAGCCAAAATATGTAGGAAAAAGACCTAACAGTTGGTACTATATCAAGCTCCATTATATTTCATTGAGCTAAATTTTCAGATTGAGAAAAAACACCAGAAAGCTAGGATTTCATCCATACCATTAACTTATTCCGAGACGACAAAGCTCCCACCCCTCTTTGCCAGGCAGGACTGAGAGATGCAGCTCACTTTACAGTTTTTTGTGCTACTGTTCAAGCCTTCCGAAGAAATTGTCTATTATCCTGCAACACGGCACAAGTTAGAATATGATCATTTTGTGCTTAAAAATTTTTTGAGACAGCCTTAATGCAGCAGACTGTAAAGGCATTTATTTCATATACTTGTCTTCACAGTTCCCCTGTAAGGAAATAAGTAACATAGGCTCTTTGGTGAAGTCAACAGGACTACCCCCAATGTTAAAGTGAAGCACAAGGAGAGAATAAAAAAAGGGAAAAGTGGGGTTCCCTGTGTTTTCTCTCACCTGTTGACTTCTTTCTGCTGGAAATAACAGGGAAGAAACATTGTTTAAAATGTGAGAGAAAGTAACACTTTCCCCCAGGGATAGCAGTAAAAAAAAAATTGGTCATCCCCCCACCTTTGCTCACTTTTTACTACTCTTCTCTCACTTTACACTAACTATTCTATCTACACTATCACTTAGATTAGTATAACTACATCCCTCAAGGATGTGGATCATTCAATCTATGAGCAACATAGTTATAGCAAAGGGGTAGTAGCCGTGTTCGTCTAGTTCCGCATCTTCAAAGCATCTGACAAAGTGGGATTTTCTCCCACAAAAGCTCATGCGATAAATAAATTTGTTAGTCTTTAAAAGTGCCCCAGAACTCCTTGTTTGTTTTATAGTTATAGCAAAGTAATTTGGTAGCGTAGACCAAGGCTATCTGTATAAAACACAGAATAAACTCAGGAAAATCTCTTTTGAAACTTTACTGCTCTTTGGCTATGTCTACACTGAAAAATTTAGGTCGACTTTACCAAGTCAACTTTACTCAGTTGACTTTAAGGCGAGCTTATTAAGTCAACTTAGAAAGTACACACAGGACTCTTAAGTCGACTTAAACCTGACCTTACTAAGTCCACTTAGAGAGTCTATACTAGTTAGGTCCAGGGGGAGTTGAGGCTCCTTTGGAGCCTCCGCTCCCCAGGCTAGGAGGGCTTCTCCTCGGGAGATCCAGCCCCACAGGAGGCTGGCTGTCCAGGAGGCACGAAGCCCCGGAGCGGTCTGGGGGAGAAGGGAGCGTGGAGCTCCCTTCTGGCCCAAACTTCTCGGCTCCCTTCGGGTTGGGACCGCCACGCTCCCTTCTAGCCAGGACCAAGCGGTCCTGGGGAGCTCCATTCTAGCGGTCCCGGGGAGAAGGGAACCCCGCACTCCCTTCTGGCCGGGACCAAGCAGTCCCCGCGGTCCTGGCCAGAAGGGACCGCGGGGCTCCCTTCTCTCCAGGACCCCCGCGGGTCCTGGCAAGAAGAAAGCTGCGGCTCCCTTTTTGCCGGGACCCATGGGCGTCCCGGCTAGAAGGGAGCGCGGGGTTCTCTTTTTACGGGGACCCCAACGACCTGGCCAGAATGGAGCCCTGTGGCTTCTTTCTGGCTGGGACCGCACTCCAGCTGCTGGGGAGACCCCGGGGCATCCCCGGCAGCTGGAGCACTGCCGCATCGGCAATTGCTGGCGCTCCAGCAGCTAGGGAGCCCCTGGAGGTTTTGAAGTATTTGAAGTTTGATGAGAAACATTTGGAATTGGTTTTATTAATGGCAATATTTCTTTGATCCACTAAGATTGTAAAAGATTGTGATTTACTGATTCTAAGTAGCTAAGAATTGTGTAAATCCTAATATTTTTGTTACCTCGCCTTTTCCATCATGCACCCAACCCACTAGTTTGTTTCATTCACCTGTTAGGTCTCACTGATTAGATTATTAGGTTTTTGGCACAAAGACTTATTTATTAGATGTATGTACAGCAGCTAGCACAATGGAGTCCCAGCTGGTGGACTGTAAGCTTTACCGCAACGTAAGTGTTAAACAATAATTAATTAATTGAAGTGTTTAATTTTGGTAAATAGTGTTTACAGTCAGTGCGTATCCAGGGCAAGAAGTGCTCAGCCCCCACCCCACCCCCCACCCAGACGAGAGGGGTGAGGCTACTCTGCCCAAGCCAGTGCTGGGCTACAGGGAGAGAAGAAGGCACCACAGGGTGGATAAAGTGTGGGGTGAGAGAATGGCAAAGCTGTGTTCCACCACCACAATAAGCCACAGAGAGCCCTCCCAAATAGGAGGAGGTAAGTGGTGTGCTCCCCGCCCCCTCCAACAAGCAGATACAGACTTCTCTCCCCTGCAGGGGCAGCACCATCTGGTGGGAGCTGGAGATCTCTCCTGCTCTGTGGGGGGAGGGAGGGAGGAAACAGGGGACGGTTGTGACGACAAATGAAGACTGGAGGCTCCAGAGACCCATAGTACATCACTGTTTACAGTATTTCTTCACTGGATGCTAAAAATTGGGCCAGAGTATAGTCCTCTTTACTTGTCCTGCGTGCTGAAGCTGGCAAGGCTTTGTTGACTTACAAAAGGCTGGATGTACTCTTCCGACATTTACAGGTCATGCAAGGCAAAGCAGTAGCATATGCTAGTGGTGTCCTTATCTTCTGCTCTGTCTGGGTCAGACTGTGGTCTCATTTACACCCATGTGGCCCAGAAGAAACTCCATTAAAACTGCATGGGTAAAAGATTGGTGTGAGTGAATGGAGGCTCAGGCGCTGTGCTTGGGAAGTAACTTCCTTGCGGTGGTTGTCTAATATTTGTCTGATACCCGGGCTTATTGTAGCAAACAAAACCAGTGTGATGCCATCCCTACCAGATCAAAGGCAGAGTCAAAACAAAACCAAGGGTGATGCCCTTTGTAGCAAATCAAAGTCAGTAGGAATTCCCCTGGAGCAAAAGCAGCAGCTGTTACCTCTAAAAAATATAGCTCACACTCACCTGGAAATCCACAGGACAAGACATGACTTCTGGCAAGCTGCAGCCACTCAATCAGAATGCAGCGACCCATAGCACAGGAAAACGAATGAGTTCTTGAGTCTTGCCTTAACACCACGTTCCTTAACTTGGTTCACCACTTCTGACTACTCAGTAAATTGTCTGGTGGAGAAGACAGAGAATTCCTACATAATTAAGACCTCAGCACTTCCACAGCTTAGAATAAGATAACTACAAGTACACCAAGCAATGTTTTTCCAAACTCTCAGCAGCAAAATCCTCCAGGCTTCAGACAAAGTTTATATTATCATATAGGTTTTACACCAGCTCTCACTTTAAAATGATTTCATTATTGCCTCCACTATCCTGGGAACTGCACAGTCTGAGAGAGAGGCTGGAAGAATCATAGAATCATCTTAGAATCATAGAATCATAGAATAATAGGGTTGGAAGGGACCTCACGAGGTCATCTAGTCCAACCCCCTGCTAAAAAGCAGGACCACTCCCCCTAAATTATCCCAGCCAGGGTTTTGTCTAACCGAGCCTTAAAAATCTCCAAAGATGAAGATTCTACCACCTCCCTAGATAGCCCATTCCAATGCTTCACCACCCTCCTAGTGAGAAAGTTTTTCCTAATATCCAACCTTGACCTCCCCAGCTGTAATTTGAAACCATTGCTCCTTGTTCTGTCCTCTGTTACCCTCGAGAACAGCCTAGCTCCCTCCTCTTTGGAGCAACCCTTCAAGTAGTTGAAGGTTGCTATCAAATCTCCCCTCAGTCTTCTCTTCTGTAGACTAAATAAGCCTAGTTCCTTCAGTCTCTCCTCATAAGTCATGTGCCCCAGCCCCCTAATCATTTTTGTTGCCCTCCGCTGGACTCTTTCTAATTTGTCCACATCCTTTCTGTAGTGGGGAGCCCAAAACTGGACACAGTACTCCAGATGCAGCCTGACCAGTGTCGAATAGAGGGGAATTATCACATCCCTCGATCTGCTGGCAATACTCCTACTGATGCAGCCTAATATGCCATTGGCCTTTTTGGCAACAAGGGCACACTGTAGGCTCATATTCATCTTCCCGTCCACCATAACTCCCAGGCATCTTGTGGCATTTCACCTGTCAGGTGTAGTGCTTATGACCTCTGAACAGTCATCATCTTGATTATTTCCAGACTTGCAAGCAGGACTGACAAAATACTCTTAGGCCCCATTTCAGCCAAGTATTTAAGCATCTGCCTCACTAAGTATGTTAAAACCCATACAAGATGCTTAAGTACCTTGCTGAACTGGGACCTTAGCCGGTGTGAAGAAATAACATTTGGCCAGTCATATTTACAGGGAACCTCAAGTTTGTACTCCACTGTATGGCTAACCTCCATATCTAACCAGCCATGAAGTTTACCCCTCTCAGCCCCACTGTTTTGGGAGTACTTCTTTCAACTGCTATCGGAAGGCAAGAGAGAGCGTCTTGCTATGTGGGCTTGGGTTTTGAACCTTATAGTGGCCTTTTTGTTCTCTAAAATAGTGCTAACATAAGGGAGGACTATCTTGAAATGTATCACTTATGATCTCTCCCACAACTAGGGTTTTTTTTTACTCTATTATCCCTTCATATACTCTTCCGCTGAGGTTTTAGCCCTTTTAATGTAGCATCAGCAGATTTCAAATGTATGTCTACTATGAATAACTACATAAGAGCTAGTGTTCACTGTTTAAAGTTAAGAGATGGTCTTGTATATACCAGTTTTTGTAGTTCTGCCTTGTATTTATTTGACAACTCCTTTATAGTTCCTTCTTACACCTCAGACTGTCATTTGTAAAAATATCATAGCTTCACAGATATCTGAACGAATATAGCAAGATCACATGAAAAAAATTAATATACCCAGAGTCTTAATACAATGGTGCCTGCCTTCCCTAGAGCTGGGGACAGACAATTCCCATGCTCAAAAATAATAAGTTATTTTAAAAAACAACAAAAAACAAACTAACTACAATCACCAAACCACACCACAAACAAACAAAAAACTTCCGCTTCACTTTTTCGAACCTCTCCATCAAACCACACCAAGCCAGTGGGGAAGAAAACTTATTACATTCTCAATATGGGGAAAAGTGTTCAGTGTCAGTTCTACAATAATGTTATGTGTCCTGAAAGGCATTTGAAGTCTGAGGGAAGTTAGGTCTTGAGCAGAATCTCTGTACAGGGCAATGTACTACATTAATCCCACTTAAAATGTGCTGAACATCAGAAAATCAGGAGACATTTAGGCCCTGAATCTGCAATACCCCATGTGCTTTCAGAGGCGGCTTTTGGGGTAGGCGAAGCAGGCGCACACCCAGGGCCCCAAGCTGTAAGGGGCCCCATCACCTGCTTCACCTACCCCAAAAGCCGCATCTGCCTCCATCGGCAGCAGGAAGAGGAGCTGGGTCAGGGGGCCAGGGCCATGAGGGTGGAGCTGGGACTGGGGGGGGGGGGGTAAGGAGTGCTGAGGGCAGGGGTCCCCACAATGTGCCTATAGGGGGCCCCGCAATGGGCCTTCGCATAGGGCCCCCAATAGCCAAAGGCTGCCTCTGTGTGCTTTAGTGCCACTGAAAACTAGCATTAGATTTCAAGTTAGGCACATAGTTAAATACCTATGGTTAAATACCTTGCTGAAGCCTCTTTGCCAACCCTCCCTCTGTGATTAGCATAAATGTGATTGAACACAGTGCTACCCCACTCTGTAGGATCTGAGTAACACATTATAGCTGATTTCTCAGATGAGGACTATCTGAACACGTTCTTACATTTTTAGGATCACCTGGCTTCACTAATACCCCTTTGGAACTCAGCTTCACCAATATTTCTCTAGTGCAATTTTCTAGATGTTGATAGCTAACTGCATTCTTTTTAGGGATAAATTATATTCAGTGTTTATTTTTCTTCTCAGGAATGAGGCATGAAAGTAGCTATTAGCAGCACTTGTGGTTGTGAACATGTCCTGTCATTATTATAACAGCCAGTGTCTCCTACCACAAAGCACTACGAGTATCTGCCTAGCATGCAATCACAGTTACATCACACAGCGATAAACAAGCGCTTTCCTTGGGAAAAGAGAAGGCTACATTTTCAAAATGTTGAGAATTATACAGGCATTTTTGTCAGTCACAGCTCCGTGTGGGAATACAAACCCCAAGTTCCCTAAGAGAACCCTACTTTCTCGCAGGTACACTAATTCTATTGTTCGATAGCTACAGCTTCCCTGCCAGTAGCATCTGCAAAGATCTCTTACTGTTGACTGGATTCCCACTTTGTGTTTCTGGGGACTGAATGATTAAGCAGTAATGGATTAAAAAGCTTTTTGATGTACTTACGTCAGTTTCTTTAAAGGCTGGGCTAAATAAAATTAAATTCAATTAAAAAAAAAAGCCCCAGACTACTTAAACCTAGAGAGATAACATGCTCCTTCATGAGAACTGTACAATTTACAGCAAGGTTTTTATTTTTAATAGTTCGGTTATAACTGAAGGCTGTTGAGATGGAGCGCAACAATGCTAATTAGGGATGGAAAACTTCAGTCATCCAAGGCAAGTAGGAATCTTCCCAAGAAAAATTCATCACTCTCTGCAGGCTCCAAGATTTCATTAAGAATAAAGTTTCTAACATTATGGGGGCACAGAAATGTTCTAAAACTTTCAAACTCATACTGATGTCATGCTATTTTCACTATGTCTCTATTTAAAGTCCCACCACTAACTTTTAATGTGTTCAAAAATTGATTTAAATAGTGTCCACGTGGACTGTGCTACGATGCACTAAAAAAGTACACTTTCATCCACTCCCATTTTCAATCAAAATTCAGGGAAGTTTTAGTGCATGGCAGCAGGGTGACTACATAAACATTTCACAGTGCAGAGTTATGCAGGGTACACTCCAGCTAACTACGAACAAAGTATTTGTTTATTCAAGCCCTAAGACAGGAGAATGCAGGTTTTGGAGGACGAGTTGAGCAGACAACCACAAAGTGGAGAAGAGAAGACTATATGAGGAATGATGACAAGAAATGGGTTGTTTTGGGGTTGGAACATATAGGTATTGGCTCTCATTAACAGTAATTTAACAGAGCTTCTGGATTTTTTGTTGGTCTATATTATTACAGGAATTTTACAAGACTGGTAATACATTTAGTGTGACATTTTAGGACTGAATAGATAAATACATTCTGTGATCAACAGGTTAGGTAAACACCTACAGGAAACATGCCATTCTAATGTATGCTAGGATACTGTAACTCACAGACAATTATCATTCAGAAGCTGATGGTAACAGGAATTTTCATAAACAGCAATTATTTATCTTAAGCACCAACATGTTCAATCCTGTATAAGACATTTCCCTGCCCCAAAGAACATAAATTCTAAGTAGACAAAACTCTACAATTCAGACTTTTCCATGATTTATTAAAAACAAACCACCTCCACTATCTCCTGAGACCTTTAGGCATGAGTGGACCATGCCAATCAATAACTCAATAACCTAGTTTGCTGAGGAACAATTAAACAAAATCTTATCCTGGACAGAAACAGTTCTCATGTTTTGGATGCTTTAAAAATACGATGTGTCTCAAACTGTTGATGATATGTCACCCACTCACAACAGATCCAGCCATAAGCAGAGAAAATTTTTTAAAAGGAAGTCTGTTTAAAATTAACTTTAACATTGTGGGCCACTAAAATCTATATTTTCTTTTAAAGAGGTAATTATAGTGTGGTGTAAATAATATGCTATTTGCACGTGTCTGTCGGAACCACAATGTGATCCTAAGTTTGTTTTGGTCTGTGTTTGAACTCTTTCCCATCTCCCTAACTTAGCGGCTCTGCATGCCTGCTGAAAATAATTTACCTTCATGGTGGCTGCAATATTCACTTTTGTATTGTTTTTAGAATCCAGCAGGTAGGGAAAAAACTCAAAACCAACCCTTGTTTCATGAACTGAAATAGCAGATGATGATGTCAAATAAACTGCACATATTAACAAGAAAAGAGCTTCATTCAGCACATTAAATATGCTCTGAAACATAAAGACCGTTTCACGAGCAAACAGTCCTGCTTTTTCTTGTTCCATAAAATGTATAAAGAGATTACCTACTCAGAGTTCTGGGTGCATTTGGTAACCCTTATACTGAAAAACAAAACCACCACCACAACTATGATCTGGTAGAATAGTTTTAGATTGATTTCCTCTGCTTGATTATAGCAACTGGATAATAAATCTGTTCAGTTTGAGGGGGTTAAAGCCAAGTAAATATTGACATGCACAATTTTTTCTCCTGTGACCAGGCAGAATAATAGGTTTGCACACTAAACTAACTAGTCACTTATGAAGACTGCATTCAAACCCAGAACTAAAAGAGCATGACAAGTTTTCTTCCCACTTTTATTGCTCAAATTGGAAACTCCCAGGACAGGAACCGTAGGAGGAGCTGGGGACAACTCTATTATGGTTGGCTGTACTCAGAGCTGTATGTTTCTCAATTTAAGAGCATGGTGATTGTTTTAGAGAAACGTTTCTCTGATCTATTTTATACTGGACCTTTTTTAATTCTGTACATTGAGTTTTTAACTCTGTACAGTAATAGTCACCCTATTAAGTTCTCTTTTGAGCCTTAAACACTAACAAGTCTTGGAAATTTGCATTTTACAGGGCAAATCCTCTGCAGGTGTAAACTGGTATTGCTTTATTGATGTCAGAGAAGCTATGTTGATTTACACAAGCTGAGGATTTGTCCATATAGCCATGGTGGCAATTTCTCTTCATATTCTCACTAGAGAAAGATCAAGAAAAATCCTCTTTACTTTTTCAGAACACATAATTGTATTTGACTAATTTAATAGCAACAAGAATTGTTACAGCAGATGGTCCAGACCAATGGTCCATGTGGCTCACAGCCTGTCTGACAGTTGCCAGCAGGGCAGTGCTGGACTGCCAAGATGGTCAATCAATACACTAAGGCTATGTACACACTACCATTCTTACCGCGCAATAATCCTGTTGCGCCTTAAATGTCCCGTGGCTGTTGTTGCGCGAGATCGCGTACACACTCGGCTGGCTCTAACGGAACAAAGCCCCCCCCCCTTCTTTTCGCAGTCCTCCAGAAAAACAAACTGAATTGTGGGTACCTATCCCACAGTCCCCAATATCATTTCCCGTGGTGCATTATGCTACCGACGCTACCCAGCAGTTGCCGATAGCAACGAGCGCGAATTTCAAATTGAAGCAACCGGTTTCCGGAACTGCCTTTTAATAATCAACATGGATTCTGCTGTGATCTTGAATGCTGCGTTCAGCATTGTAAACACAGCCCAGATTCTGATGCGGTACGCCTTTGGCTCTGATTCAGAGCAGGACTCGGATGACTCTATTTCGGATACTGACAGCCTTGAGAACAGAACTGATATTCTCATCAGTTTTGCAGACCAGCTGCACAGCCTGAACCGCCGTGTTTGGTCCCGGCAGACGAGTACAGATTGGTGGGACCGAATCGTTCTTCAGCTGTGGGATGATGAGCAGTGGCTACAGAACTTTAGAATGCGGAAAGCCACATTTATGGAACTCTGCCAGGAGCTTGCCCTGGACCTGCTGCGCAAGGACACGAGGATGAGATCCGCCATCTCCGTGGAGAAGCGTGTGGCTATTGCCCTATGGAAACTTGCAACCCCGGACTGCTACCGCTCGGTCGCAAACCAGTTCGGGGTCGGACGTTCGACCGTTGGAGTAGCTCTGTCACAAGTGTGCAGAGCCATCAACCGTCTTTTGCTAAGGAGGACGGTGACACTGGGGAACGTGAGGGACATCGATGGATTTAAGGAGTTGGGCTTCCCGAACTGTGGTGGTGCAATAGATGGAACTCACATCCCTATTCTCGCCCCCGACCATCTCGCCTCCGAGTACATAAATCGTAAGGGATACTTCTCCATGGTTCTTCAGGCACTGGTGGACCATCGTGGTCGCTTCACGGACATAAATGCAGGTTGGTCTGGAAAGGTGCACGATGCACGCATCTTCAGAAACTCTGGACTGTTCAGGAGGCTACAGGCGGGCACCTTTTTTCCCGACGAGAAACTAACAGTGGAGGGTGTTGAGATGCCAGTAGTTATCCTTGGGGACCCCGCCTACCCACCGATGCCATGGCTTATGAAGCCTTTCACCGGGAAGTTGGACCCTGCCAAGGAGCGCTTCAATTACCGTCTAAGCAGGTGTCGAATGGTTGTTGAGTGTGCCTTTGGCCGTTTAAAAGCACGTTGGAGATCGCTGTACGGCAGGCTTGATCTAAATGAGGACAACATACCTACAGTCATTTCTGCATGTTGTGTTCTTCACAATATTTGTGAAAACAGGGGGGAGAGATTTAATAGCTCGTGGTCCATGGAGGCACAACGCCTAGAATATGCCTACCAGCAACCGGACACCAGGGGTATCCGGGGGGCTCAGCTAAGGGCTGTGCGCATAAGGGAGGCGCTAAAGAATCATTTTGGTACTGCGGACTAAAAGTGTACCTTTTTATCTCTCTTTTACTTTTTAATTGCTATTTTTTTTTAACTGTATGAGAATTAGTTCATTGATTTTTTTTTCCTGTTCTGTGTTTCTATAACAACAAACGTTTAAGGCATATTCAAAATGACACCAAATAAAGTCACATTGAGTTTAACATTGCTTGTCCTTTATTAATATAACAATAATGTAAGGTTCGCAGTGAGGGAAGGGTTGACTAAAGGTGGGTATAGGTGTCGGACTCTACGACATACGTTGGGGGAGGTGTTGAGGTAACATTACACCATGGGTGTCCATGGTGGTCTAAAAACTGTCTGGGGGGAGAATGTTGCGTGGATGGAGGGAAAGGAAGATGATGCTGAGGGTGGGGGGGGCGAGACTGGAGCAGACCGACCATGGACTTCAGGAGGTTTGTCTGTTCGTACAGAATGCCTATTAGGGCATCCTTCTGCTTCTCCCTCCTCTCGCTGCTCTGTCTCTTGTCCTCCCTGCACTGTCTCCTCCATTGCCTTGTCTCCCTCGCAGAAGCCTCATGGGCTTGCATGAGCTCTTTAAATATATCTTCCTTGCTCCTGCGTGGCCTGCGCCTTATCTTCCTCAGACGCTCTGCAGCAGCTGTACACTGTCCATCGAAGGTCGTTCCTGTGAAGATATGAAAAAGTTTGAATGGCATTATTGTTCTCGCCACGTTCAGGTGCAAATAAGGAGGTTCTCACAACACATTCCTTGGTTACTCAAGGGAGGACATACTGTGGGCAGTAACAATTTTCCCAAAGATTGGGACGTGTTGCTGTGAGTTGGTCCACGGGACAGTTGACTATTGACGCTGCTTGTTCTGAACCCGTGTCAGAGATGGCTGCAATAGAAGCAGATATCACGCTGCTTAGAGTACCTCTGCAAGCGAGAATGCATCTCCTGCATGTGGCTGACTTCCAGCCGGGACCTTACGCTGCAGGATTGTGCGCGGCAATGGTTCCCGCAGCCATGCTTGCTAGCCTGAGAGGAAGAGTCTCCCTGAATGGTGGAGGGCAGAGGCTCGCTCTACCATCTAATTTCAAGAGAAGACTCTGGAGATATTTGGAGCACGCGTTCAGTGACTTGAGAGGGAACGACTACTAGGCAATTGAGGCATGCATTGATGCGCTTTTTATGTAATGCCAGTAACACCACGACTCATCATTATCGCACAGAAAAGAAGACACATAAAAGGAGAACTCAAAGCGTTATCTTCCTGTACACGCTAAGCTGTAGCTGATAGAATAGAGAGCACTGCCAACATAACTTACCAGAGGTGCCATCTGCCGATTCCTGGGAAGGCGTTGAAAAGGAATCCGTGGAGCTTGTATCCGGCGGGGTGGCGAATAACTCCTGGCTCCCCAGCTCGGTGGCTCCGTTGTCTCCGTCCTCGTCCTCTTCGTCCTCTGCTTCCTCGTCAACGACTGCATCGTCGCCTTCTGCCGCCTTTTCATTTTCTGATGCTGTCGCGGAAGTGTCCACCGTAGAGATCGGGGTGGTTGTGGGATCTCCGCCCAGGATCGCCTCCAACTCCTTGTAATACCGGCACGTTGCTGGCGCGGAGCCAGAGCGCCGGTTGGCCTCTCTGGCTCTGTGGAACGTTATCCGCAGCTCCTTGACCTTGGCCCGGCATTGCAGAGTGTCTCTCTCGTACCCCTTTTCAGTCATCGCCTGAGATATTTGTCCGAAAATGTCGAAATTCCTCCGGCTGCCACGTAACTGTGACTGCACGGCGGACTCTCCCCAGATGCCTATCAAATCCATCACCTCTGCTGTTGTCCAGGCTGGAGCTTGTTTGCTGCGGCGCGAAGACATTGCGAGCAGAGCACACAGGGGCAGCACCACAGAACAGCGAGGCAGAAGGGAGAGTGGGGAATTCAAAAATTCGCGGGGCAGAAGGGGAGGTCGGGAAAAATGACGTCACGGCAATAGAGGACAGGAGGAAGTGCAGAAGGGAGGGGATTGGAATTGTGGGCCATTTCCGGAATGTTCACATTGCGCGAGAAGCGTACACACACGGGCTGTCGCGCAATAGCTATTCCGCGTTAGCAGCAACCACGCTCGTTTTGGTGGTTTACATTTTGCGAAAGAAGAAGGGTCTTAACGCGCAAAAACTGTAAGTACAGTGTGTACGCTCTGCTTCTTATTGCGCGATAAAGGGCTTTATCGCGCAATAACTTTGCAGTGTGTACAAGGCCTAATACGCTTACGGAGGAAGTTTCATCTAATACCTGGCTGTGCTTGATTGGCTCAAGTCCTGAAGCAGGAGGACTGATATTCCAAACAAATTGCAAGACTATTTTCTTAATCATAATCTTTTCTGTCACTGCTACTATTAATGCTCTGTATAGAATAGCTTGTATCCGTGACTTCCACAGATTACAGTTGTTTTATATAAAACCATTAAAAATGTTAATGTTCATTTGGTTGCCTTTTAATATCATCCCCTTGTTCCTGTATTCTGAGAAAGTGTAAATAGAGACTGAACTGACCTTTATGCTATCCCGTATTTTAGATTTCCTCCATTACGTCACCTCTTCTTTGTCTCCGTTCTAAACTAAACAGTTCTACCTTCACTATCTCTTTGTATGGAAGTCTTTTAATGACACTATTTTCTTTCTCCGTCTCTGGACTTTTATATTTCTGCTACATTCTTTGAGATCAGATGCTCATTAGTGACCTCATTTGTTCCCAGTCCAGTTTCTTGAGCTTTTCTTTAAGAAGCATGAACAGACTCTCAGATATCTAATTACATGCAAGAAGGGAAAACACAAAAGCTATTAGATTCTGGCTTGATTTGCCTTTAACTCTACAGTACAGCTAGCAGTTTTTTAAGAGTGGATTTTGAAATTGTTGCTTTCTAATGTGCTTCTCATTTACCCAAATGCCCCTTTCACTACTCCAGTAATTCAAAGGAACCTTGAAATGGATGTGAATTGTACTTTAAGGCTGCCTTACACTACCAGGGTAGCGTACAGGGACCTAAATAAAAATGAGAAACAGGGTCTTTGTGTGTGCAGTTGCAGTGTAAAATTGCCCAGTACAGAAATGCAGTAGATTTGTTTAATATCACCCAATTTCTCTTCTTAGTTGATAGACTTAGTGAAGTGCCACGTGTCTTGTGCAAAACTGCTAAATGCCTTGTTTGGGAAAATGGAAAAGAACTTCATTACCATGAAGCCAAATGCCACTTTGCCAGCCTAAGCACAGTATTGCACGTAATACAACACCGTCTAGCAGATTTTATCCTCAAAAAGCCATGAAGCATCCCACTGCATTACCTCTCATCTTCTAGCTTGTTAACGCCTTGGTTTTTCCAGGGGGCGGGGGGGGGGGCCGGGGGGACACGGGGAATGCACATAAAAACCACGCACTTGGTGGTTGTAATTATTATTCCTCTTTTACACTGTTTAGACCTGAGTGACTTCAACAGTAGGAAAGCTAATGTGACCTGTTTAAGAATCAGATGGAGCCTTTGCATTGTGGTCCGTGAAAAGGGTGAGATGTAGTTGAGCCGGACCAGGAATCAGAGAGATTGCTTTTCTCAGGCACAGATTACTTCCATCCCAAATCAGTTCAGCGGCTGAATGGCACACGGGGGGACTGGACCACAGCTCCAGCCACCCTTTCCTATTGCTGTCCCCTTTGTGCACACTTGCTTACAGGGGTGTTTGTGGCTATGCAGAGAGGACTTTCCTCCTGTGCCTAGAGCCAAAGTTGGAGGTATATGTCTGTGGGGGGATGGGGGATGTTCCTCCCAAATATGCCCCTACATGACCCACCCCTACTTGTGATTTTCTATGGGGATGTTGTTGTTCAAGGAGCACTCTAAAGAAAGATATGGTTTTGCTATCGCCAAGGCTTATTTTCATTTAACTGCAGTACCTCATTACTGATAAACATACATTTAAGTTAATGAAAGGTATAGGGTATTTTATGGAAATCCTTATTGCTTCTATTTACTTTCCTGTGAATTAGTCTGGCTACGTAAGTGTTTGATCTTCTACATCCAATCAGGTATCAATCATCACAGGTACATTCTACCCAGTGAAGGTCAGCCAAGCAGAAGGTCACCTGAAAGAAAGCTAAAGCTAACACCTGAACAAAACTGGAAAAATAAATAGTACGGTGCATGCTGCCTATGGTCAGATACAATAATTACATACACTCCTTCCTCTGTGTTATGTAGCTGAATTATAACAGTATTCTTTTCAATTGTCAAGTACTTACTTTTCCTAGTAGGATTATATGACTGGGTGAAACTTGAAATTTAAAATGCATTTAAAGTTTTCCAAGTGGTGTGCTCCCTTTATTATGCTCAGTAGGCAACTTTAAAACGTAATACCATGCTCATATATGATCCCAGCGATATGATTATGCAGTAACAATGTCATTGTTAAAGCTAATTTCTGAGAGAAATGTATGCCTTTAGTTTCTGCCCCTTCTTTCTCTTCCCTATGAGCCTTTAGGGGCAGTAAAAATCATGAGTCTGTGTGTCTCAGCCCATTCCCACCCACGTTCTAACATTGTTTTCATGATTCCCGAACATGCAGCAATAAGGAAAAGGCCAAACTTCCCAAAGATACTCTCCAGTCTGCTACAATGTAAGACATTCTGCCTCTTCTATTTCAAATGATTGAGGCAAAGACAACCTACATTGCATTGCATGAAAGAATAAAACATTACTGTGTAAGTACAAGTAACTTGCAAAATATCCTACAGAAGAGGCGGCAAGATTTTATATCAAGGTAGACTTAATATAGGGAACAAGATATCTTCGCATTTAGCAAATTTTACTTAGCAAATTCAAAACACGAGACTTCACTGTACTTGGACTGTGATACCACAAGATTTCACAAGAAGTTGCAGAAAAGTTGGGGGTGGGTAATAATTAGACACAATAGTCAGTACATTTTAATCTTATATAAGTTTAGAGATAGAAATGAACAATAATATGCTAAAATGGTTACATAATTTAATGATTCCTAAGAAAAAAGCTGCTGAGCTGGTGCGGTTTATTGTGGGAAAAGAGGAGGAAAGAGGGAAAAAAGGAGATGTAGCTATATCGGCATTTTAGGAAAATATTTGATGACTCATGAAATATTACTAAAAATTAAATTGAATTGGTTTGGATATGAACAGTTATGTAGATTAACACAGAGTGAAGGCAATTATAAAATTGCATTTTACTGAACTGTGGGGAGATATCTGGTGTGATTCCAGAGAGTTAGGCCCAGTGTTATTTTATTTGATAAGGGGGAATAAGTAGCAAATCAAATTAGCAGCTAAATAAAACAAGAAGGAAAGATGTAAAAGACTATACTAGTATTTCTTGGCAAAACATCAGTGAAGGGTGAAGGGAATAGATGCATAATAGTCTAAGGGTTTAAACAGCCAGAAACGGGGGTGGGGAGGCAGAAAGGAGAGAGAGACTAAGCCTAAAGTCAAGGAGAAGATAAAGGAGAAGGGTCAGTACAAAATCAGAAAGAAGGAAAAGGGAAAAGAAAAGCTCATACCTAAAGTCGAAAGGAAGCAAACTAATCCACAAGTCCATGAATATTGCAAAACTCCCAACATGGGAAGCTAAATCTTCAAAGATGGTGCAAGGGAGTATAGAACAGCCCATGAGTAATTGCAATAAAAGCAGCAGGGTTTTCATTCTGAGATCCTGTATTTTGCATTACACACAACCTCACGTTTACAAAATATACCTTTTGATTTTTATATACAGGTCTCAAAGGAAGGGGTTCAGAGAAGAACATATGTACAATTTATAGCCAGGATGGATAGAAACAGCTATGTTAGAAAAAAAATCTCAGTTTGCTGGTGTCTTCTTACACTTAGGAAAACTACTGTCCTGAGAGGACTCAGAGTACTGCTAACCTCAAATAATCAAAAATCATGACTCAGACCCCCAAAACCCATGATTTGATTTTAAAATATATAATAAATCACATTATTTTTAAATTACTACTGTGGAGAGGCTGCCCAGCTCTCTGTGCGAGAGATCATTTGGGTTCAAAATTCAAGAGTTCACCAAACCTCTCTTTACCACTGCAGTAGTGGGACTTCCCAGCCCCTCCCTGGCCCCTATCGCCTTCCCTGGCCCTATTCTTTACATGTCTGTGTACCTGTCCCACCAATAATGCTTCCTGCAGTGATTAATTTTGAAATCTGCCACTCCAAAAGGGATGGATACGATGATAAAAGCCCCCTTTTGGTTCAGTGATGACAGCTTCAGGAAAGCATTACTGCTTTTGAGCAGTCAACAGCATAAACACCAAGCCTTCTGTTGTTTCACTTAAGGTAAACAGTGCTCTTTTTATGTTAAAAAAAAAAAATTGCCGGTACTCATCCAGGGACCAGGGTGGCAGGATCCAGGGCTGCATTGCTTTGAAAAAAAGGTGCCAGTGCTCAGTACCCCTGAGTACCATCACAAATAAAGCCTTGGTGGTAAGTGAATCACAGATCAGTTATATCAGGTTACTGGCTGCAAACCAAAAAATATGCCTTTCATTTCGGCCAGCTTGCATAATGCAAGGCCTCGAGCAAGTTGCACCAAATTCATTTAGAGAAGTCCACAGTGGCATTCAATTTTGTGGCGCTTATTTTATCTCAGACAATGCTAGTAGCAGTGAATCCATCCAAATCCTGATATTCAAAATCATTGGCTATGTCTACACTTGTTAAAATTAGTTCGAATCAGTTAGTTCGAACTAACTAATTCGAACTAATTTTAGTTCATTCGAATTAGCTTAATTCGAACTAGAAAAAGTTAGTTCGAATTAGTGATCCCCATTCATTTCAATGGCCGGTTAGTTCAAACTAAGAAATTAGTTCGAATTAACATGGCCACATTGGCTAATTCGAACTAGTTAGTTCGAATTAAAGCCTTACTTCTGAAGCCCTATTCGAACTTCTTAGTTCGAATTAAGGAAGCCCTTTATTCGAACTAACTAAAGCCTAGTGTAGCCATGGCTTTAGTTAGTTCGAATTAAGCCTCTTTAATTAGAACTAACTTGCCAGTGTAGACATAGCCATTATGAGGACATCAAAGACCCTAACTTTGTTCTTCATGTTTTGAGCTTGCAAACCTAAGGCCAGATCCTCAGCCCTTGACTCTAGCCAAGTACCGTTGGTGCTTCATCAGTGGCATGGAAGTAGCAGGGCCAGAGTTCACAGTGCTGTTTTAGGGATCTGGCCATTTATGTCCTACAAAAGAGCTATGCTATTGTATAAAAGGCTAAACACCATTAAAAGTTATTTAAACCAGGCACCTTAAATTCCAGTTTACTACAATCACCACCAAGCGTAGATTAAGCTGATTCCTTGTTCTCTCACAAATATCACTTTCCATCACAAGGTAATTTTGCCAAAGCCTTGCCGGATGAGACGGGTAACACCCTTTGTCTTTCATCTTCACCTTTAGTTCCCAAGCCAATCTAAGAGAGAGGGACTGTGCCCTGGGCACCTTTCCAGCTCCTGTAGTACCAAGGCTTTCAGAAACCTCTCTCCTTCCTCCCCCAAATCCTCCCTTTAATCCTCATCAAACAGCTAATTGTCTACTCATGGCACATTTTCTCATCCCAAAACACCTGGTGCATAGTCTTTCTGCAAACATAACACAATAATTATAAATTAAGAAAAACATCATGTTCCTGTTCAACACAGTCAGTTGCGATAGAGTGAGATAACAGTGCAAGATAACTCAAATCAAGCACTTACAGTGTCAAAACATTTTGCCTCAAAACCATTCATTATCTCCCGTGGTGAGTAAGAGTATCAGAATCCTGGCCCTTAATTAAAACACCCACTAGCAAAATGTTGCAGAGTTCCCACAGAAGGTTTGTGTTTCTATGAAAAGGCCATTAATTTCTCACTGGTCTGCACAGAGCTGATAATATTTTTGCACCAATCTGCTGAAAAGGGCCCCTTTCATCAGGCATAAGTGAGACAAGTGCAACAGCAATGATAGAATCCACTTCCAAAAAAGGGGGGGTAACAAGGATTACG
Organism: Pelusios castaneus; assembly: GCA_007922175.1. NCBI lineage: Eukaryota > Metazoa > Chordata > Testudines > Pelomedusidae > Pelusios > Pelusios castaneus. The sequence continues at coordinate 4,368,644 of ML685790.1, read as the reverse complement.
CACTGAAATATTTATCATATGGGCAGAACTGTTCTGGCTCTGTCTAGTTCATTTTGTTACATTGTTTGGTTAAGGTTTGGTTTCTAGAACCAGCTTTCCTTCACCCCTCCTTTCCATTTCCTGGTCCTTTAAATTAATTTACTTTTTACCAGCTCAGGCTCACCTTGAGCCCAAACATCTACATTGCTATTTTTTTCCTCCCAGCCCAACACCCATGAGACCAAGTCAACTGATCTGGATTCTGCAATTTGGTGCTGCAGGTTTTTCTTAAGCACAGTGTAGACATATCTTGTGGGACTTGCCTAAGGTCACATAGAAAAGTTGGGATCAGAATCCATGCATTAGTCCCTGTTGTAAGTGTGAAAGGGGATCAATTTTTATAAATTTGCTACGGTGCCAGTAAAGTGTTAAGGCTGAAAACTAACTGGAGAGCTGTACTCAATACTAGAATGGAGTTCATAGTAGGATGCCTTTTTATTGACTTTAAGATCAGTTAGCTAACTAATTTTAACATTAAGTTCTTTTCAAGTCAACTTTAAATTTGAACGGTGTTTCTCAAATCAGGTCTTGGTTAATCTTAACCAAATCAGAGTCTATTAATTCATCAAGAAGTACATCAGTACACAAACAACAGTTCACCAATCAAGAATTGACTCAACAAGCATGCTAGGCATGTAGTGAACACCAATAGTCTTACAAGCAATTGTCAGACTAGAATTGAGGCTCAACAGTCACACCAAGGAACAATGCAAATCACCAAGATTTCTTAGTACATTTACTCTGACGTCAATTGCCAATTTTCTAGGTCTTAACACATTTATCACAATTCCAGAGATACATTTGTTTCTCAGTCACTCTTAAGAGTGTGGTCCCTGCTATTTGAATCGATTGTTACAAGTTTGGAATAAAAAAAGCAGTTGATTCAAGCTATAGTTTTACGTCTCTTTTAGGCCAATTTGCTTAGACTTATAAATGAGAGCATGCCTATGGCATTAATTAAAATCTAAAATACAGTTATCTGATGTCTCAGTAGAGAACATTGAGTTAGATAACTGTAGGTTATCTTATACTAAAGAACAGAAGCAGAAATATAATTCCATCAATTTTGGGGTCCCATATGATGAAGACCTGATTTCAGGACTTATGGAGAGGGGCCCCTGTTGTGGTACTTGGTCCTACCTATTTATCCTAATTGTGAACTCAACTATAAAAAGTGAGTGAACATTTATAAATATCACAGTAACCTAGAACAACAAAAATACCAAAAGGAGACAGACGCATGAGTCCCAACAAAAAGGCCTCGTGATATAATTCAAAGATTGTGTTTAGCTCATGCCTCATAAACAAAAACAGTTTGAGATGAATCAATGTACCAAGAGTGGTGTGATGGCAATTAGGTCTAATTTATGGACAAAATAATGAGGCTTTGGGTTATTTTACCCACTGCTCCATTTTGAGGTCCTTAAAGAAAGACAGGCTTGAGGAGAACAACTGACTATTGGAGCAAGCTTCTCCATCATATTTTCACTCCCAGCATCACTTGGGACCCCAAACCTTCATAATCCTCTTCTTAAGAGATTCTCTGACCAGAGTGGGCCAAAGAAATGCACCCAGATGACATCACCACCTCTAGTGGCTCTGGCTGAAACCCACCCACCATCTGGGATCTGAGATTTGTTCTTCCCCCACCTTCCTCCTCACTGTGTCCTCTTCTTTCCTCATTTCTTTTCTTTCTCATCTCTCTCCTTTTTCCTCCTGTCCAATAAGCAGTCTGATTAGCTAGCCAAGACTCCATAGTTGGTAACACTGCCATGAGCCAATGATGAGAAAGAGGCAACTGAAAACAATGCCCTAAATAGCCCAATGCTGGTATGACTTTGCCAGATTTTGGAGTGTGCTGTGCTGGTATTGTGTGAGCAGCAAGACCGCAAGTAGGAATTAACACTAGCAATAGAAGATGCATTTTGTCTTAATACTCTTCTCTCTCCCTTTTTGTGTGTGTTTCTTGCAAGAAACAGGACAATAGCTCCAGCCCACATCAACTAGCTTCTTCTCTTCTCTTCTCTTCTCTTCTCTTCTCTTCTCTTCTCTTCATGAGAATAGTTATTGCCACATTTAAATTCCAAAGGGGGAGCTGTATTAGTCTAGTCCAGCAAAACAAACAAGGAATCTGGTGGCACTTTTAAAGACTAACAAATTTATTTATCTCATGAGCTCATGCAATAAATAAATCTGTTAGTCTCTAAGGCTATGTCTACACGTACCAAAGTTAGTTTGAATTAGTTAATTCGAACTAACTAATTTGAACTAATTTTAGTTAGTTCGAATTAACTTAATTCAAACTAGCATGGACCCACTAGAATACTAGTTCGAACTAAGCAAGTGCCATGCATGGCACTTACTTAGTTCGAATTAGTCAGTTGCATTAAGCTCAATGTGCCGGTTAGTTCGAACTAAGCAGTTAGTTCGAACTAATATGGCCACATTGGCTTAGTTCGAATTAAGGGTTAGTTCGAAAGGTATAATTTAATATATTAGTTCGAATTAAGGAAGCCCTTACTTCGAACTAATGAAAGCCTAGTGTGGCCAAGGCTTAAGTTAGTTCGAATTAAGCTTCCTTAATTCGAACTAACTTGCAAGTGTAGACATAGCCTAAAAGTGCCACCAAATTCCTTGTTTGTTTTGCCTCATTTAAGTTCTCCATCTTCAAGCATCTGACAACGTGGGATTTTCTTCCATGAAAGCTCATGAGATAAATAAATATGTTAGTCTTTAAAAGTGCCACAAAACTCCTTGTTTGCTTTGATGAACTAGACTGACATGGCTACCCCTTTGGAACTTGTCAAGTAAGGGGAGGGTCCTTCCAAGAACTCCCTCCAGCTAAAGGGGAAGGGGACAAGAGATGTCAGTTCATTAACCTTCTCCCCTTGTAAACTATTAAGCACCCATCTCCCATTCAAATCCACTCCAAGGAAAGAATAGCTCGCACCTTTGTGACCAGAGTGCTGGCTTGTTAAAATAAAAACCTTACTCAATAGCTTACATTTCAAAGGCTTTCACTGTTTCTCTCTTTTTTATACGTTAAAAAGGGTTTAAAAGATTTGCAGTGGTGTTGCCATGGAATTAAGCAGGCTGAAGGCTCTGTATACCAAACTTTCTTTAACTGTTGCATGTTGGACAGTGACTGCTTTATGTTAATTTTATTCCATTTAAATGAAAACATCATTGGCCATTTCCCAACTGAGTGCTCAGGCCTTCAGCTCTCAGTTCCCCTGCTACCTCCACTGATATCCAGCAGATGGTCTTGGTGTAGAACAAATTTCTTCAAGCCTTTTCTTATCAGTGATTTTTTTAAGTTTGATTCATGTGAGAAGACTCCCCTCTCTACCCTTTGGACTACCACAGGCTGGGGCATCTTCCAGGTTATGAGCACCAGTGTGTTATTTATTAGGTTTCCACCACCAGTAATACCTTATACAGCAGTATAGAAGTGGACAGAACTTCCTCCATTGCCCAGAAGAGGAAGGGTTTCAAAAGCCTGGATTGTGCATCCTCTACCAGCCTCTCATCTTGTACTTTCTTCCTCAGGGCGCCTCACTGTTCCCAGCTGATTTGCTGATTGCTCACACAAGCCTAATTAAGTCATTTAAGCACTCATCTTCTAATTAAATCCAAATTGGGGAGACAACAACTAGTACCTTAGTGACCAGGGCTGGATTCAGCTATAGACCCCCTGGCCGCACCATAATCCATTTTAAGGATTTATTTCAGTATCAGCCTATGTCTTTAATTGGATTTTCTACTCTTTTAAGCAATTTCTTTTAATAATTTCAAGTTATATGCAGATAAGGCAATCATATTTTTTTCCAGCCTTCCTTTTTGTACTTTACAGTGCCTATCACTTCTAGAGTACAACAGTCATTTACCAAGAAAAATTAACAACAAAGTCCCTCATAGTATTCTAACTCTGGTGGGTATAATCCATACAGTCTTTGATTGTAGAAGCATTTCACATTATTTAAGGCTTACAGTAGAACAAAGACATTTGCAACCTACAGAGAGTTTATCTAATTCACAGGGCAGAGAAATCTGCAGTTTCTAATTCAGAGTGAAAGATAATGATTGGACAAAACAGATTATTCCTGTTATATTTGATTTATAACAGCAAACAAATGTATAATTTATAATTGGGGGTGAAAACACGTGGTTTGCATTTCTTGGCGCAATAGGCAGTTTGCCTTATTTGACCTTCAGTCTCACAGCCAGTTATTTCTAGTTTGGTTAACTCAACGCTTCACTTCCTGTCTCTTTCTTGATCCACTCAGTGTGCTTTTTTAATTTTTTGCAGGCCCAGAGGACTCAGTAGATATTATCATTCAAAGCACCTTTGTTCTCTACACCCCTAACTGTAAGACCAACCAAAAACTATATTGTATAGCTTTACTCTTAATGCTTATACAATCTTAGATGTCTCAAAGAAACATTCAGCTGTTTCCTCACAGAGTCTATTTCAATTGCAACAGATAAAGAAATTAAATAATGTCCTTTGCTTGTATGGCACAGAGAACATGTATAATTGTAGAACAGAAGGCTGTCCTGCAAGCCATTTAGTAGCATTGTCGACTTCATCATTTACCTGATCCCGAGTCAAAATCAATTTTAATCTTCCAAGCTCATTTTAGTTTGAAGAACAGCCAAACACACCTATTTGGACAGACTCCCATAATGTATTTCCTACTACTTAATGAAAAAGGAAAACAAAAATTAAGTTATCTTTCTGAGATAATTTATTTCCTGAAGATCAGGTAAGTGATGTTTTAAATGTTATTTTAATCCTTCAGCTGGTACATCACAGAGGAGGGAAAGAGGATAGAGAGAAGTCAATTTCTTTTATATGTAATATTATAGCAACTGGTGGGAAAGGTTTCTTTGGGGAGTGGGATTGTCTTTTAGTTTTGTGTTTGTACAGTGCCTAGCTCAGTAGTCCACGCCTGGGATTTCTAGGGACTGTGGTAATACAAATAAATAACAATAATAATAGTCCACCTTTACTGGATAACTCCCAAACTGCCACTGAATAAAGGCTTCTATATATTCATAGATTTTAAGCCAGAAAAGATCATTATGATAATATAGTCTGACCTTCCACATAGTTATTGCTGCATCAAGCCCACAATTTGTGACCGAACAACAACATATCCTTTAGAGATTTAAAGCCTATTAAAGATTCTAAGTGGTGAAGAATGTATCACATCCTTTGTTTTCCATGGCTAATTATCCTCATTGTTAAAAATTTTGCATTTTGGGTTTGACCTTTGCTGACTTCAATTTCCCACCGTTGGATCTTGTATTGCCTTTGTCTACTAGATTAAAAAGGCTTCTAATATCAGACATCTACTCACTGCATAGGTACTTATAGACTGGTCAAATTGCCTTCAAGTCTTCTCTTAAATAAACTAAATAGATTGAGCAACTTTAGTCTCATTTTCAGACATGTTTTCTAGGCTGCAAGTCATTCATATAGCTCTTGTTTGAACTTCTCATTATCCTTCTAAGTATGTGAATACCTGCACTGGACACAGTTCCTGTAGCAGTCTCACGAATGCAGTGTACAAAGCATACACTTTCCTACCCCTACTCCATATTTCCCTGTTAATATATCCAAGATAGGGTAAGATGGCATGGCATGGGGAGAGTCACCACTTCTGTGGGGTGGGGAGTCGTCATAGTCTGAAATATTTTCAAAGGGGGTCCCAGCAAAAGCAAGTTTGAGAACCTCTGATTTAAAGTGAATGAAGGCTCTATTTGCTCCTGCCCAGAGTCTTTCAAACAGAGAGTGGATTAGAAAAAGGGTCAGAGGAGCACCAAATAGTTCAAATTTAATTACAGTGCAACAGGCAGAGAATGGGCATCTAAGAGGGGGTTGGAAAAGGACTACAAAACGCCAATGCAGGGGGCCCTGGTGAGGAGGCAATGATGGGAGGGCAAAGGGAGGCAGAGAGCAGTCATTAACCGAAGCAAGATCCCTGCACTTGTTGGAATCCATAAAGAACCTCTTAATGCCTCTCTATTTCTCGGAGTTCAAGTGAACAGTGTCAATAGATATAAATCTTCAGTGCTGTTTATGTATTTTTAATTCCTGAAGGTTTCTTAAATAAATCATCCTGACATTAAGAACTGTGGTTGACATCCTTATTTCCTCTCACCCCCAAACATCAACATCAAGATCTTTTTCTCTCCCCCAGGACTTTGATGCTCTAAGTCTAGGCTATAAAGTTGCAATTATTCTAATACTCCTAAACCCACCGTGAGTTGAAAGCAAACATCAGGGCCCGGCATACATCCTGTAGCTCCCTGTTGTTAAAAGGATATGAAACCTCTTTATCTGCCAGTATCTCATGCATGTAAGAACTTAGTAATAATACATTTTGATCAACCAGCCTGCTATGTTGACATATGGAAACAAAAAGTACTTCCACTCAGCCAAACCACATATCTTGGCAAACTACCTCCTAAAAAACAACAAAGACATAGTCAAAAGACTTGGCAGCCTTCCTGGCACGCTACACCTTGAGCTTAACAAGTCAGTCACGCTATGCCGGCTCTATGACTCAGGCCTTGTACACAAGATCACTTTATCGCACATTAACAATCATTACTGCGCGATACCAGCAACAGCGAACACACGTGCAATAAGGCTGTTGCACTTTAACTGCCTTGTTGTAGCGCAATACAAAACCACCTCGACAAGGGTGGTAGCAGTTAACGCGGAACAGCTGTTGCGCCTTTCCACTCATATGTACGCTTACCGCGCAATGAATGGCCTCCGGAAGTGTCCCAGCATTCCAAAGTCGTCCTCTCTGGTCTTCCCCCACCCGCTCTGTGGCCGTGATGAAACAGTCCCCGCCCTGATCAGATTCCCGGGATTTTTGAATTTCTCATCTGTTTCACTTCCTGTTCTCTTCCTTGTGGAGTGGAGTGCAGCTCCGATCATCAGTAGCAATGGCGGCCCGTCGTGGAAGACACGCACCCCTTTGGAGCACGGCAGAGGTGCCTGACCTGATCAGCATCTGGGGAGAGTCCACTGTGCAGGCGCAGCTACATGGCAGCAAGCGAAATTATGATACATTTGGCATAATTTCTCGGGCCATGTCAGAGAGAGGTTATGATAGAGACACTGTGCAGTGCAGATCGAAGGTGAAGGAGCTAAGGATAACCTATCACCGAGCGAAGGAGGCAAACCGCCGTTCGGGATCAGCGCCTGCTACATGCAGTTACTATAAGGAGATAGAAGCCATCCTCAGTGGGGACCCCACAACCATGCAAAGAGTCCCGTGGACACATCGGCCCCCCCTCATCCAGTGAATGCCAGACCCGAGCAGGATGAGGACATGATCGATGAGGAGGAGATGGAGAATGACCTGGAGGAAAGCGCAACAGCGTGTAGCCAGGAGCTCTTCTGCACCCCCGCTGAGACGTCCACCCAAGACATCAATTGCAGCATGTCCTCTGAGGCGGCAGAGGGGGGGTTCCGGTAAGTTTCTCTTTCGTGCAGCTATGGCTCCTGCTAAAATATCATTGTCCGGGGCGGGGGTGCTTGCTGTCTCAGTCCCCGCTGTGCATGCTCTTTACTCTGCATTCATTAGAAGTGCATCAACACAAGCAGTGATTGTCAAAAAATCATTTGTATTTAGGTCAGTAAAGGTTTCCTTGATGTACCTCCAGAGCCTACTACTCAGGTTAGATGGGAGAGCGTTTGTGTCTACGCTCCCAAAGACGGATACTCTGCCTCTCCAGTTGCAAAGCACAGCCCTGGGAACCATGGCAGCACACAGTGCAACAGCATACGGTCCTGGCTTGCAACCGGTGGCATGTAGGATATGTATTCTAGCTGGCAGGGGCATTCTGAGGAGAGAGATATCAGGTTCCATCTGTGTGCCCTGTGCAGAATGTTAGCCCCCAGTAAGCTTTCTATTAGGACATACCTTGTCCGCTTCAGCGAAGCAGAGGATGTTGACTGCCCTGCACCTTCCAGTGGAATGTGCTACTGGAAGGTTACATTGCTTCTCTAGGCTATGTGTTAACAACAGCTTTATTATTATTATTTTTTTTAGATTTTACCTTCACAAGGCCGGTGTCTACCCCAGCTGACCACATGAGAAACATTCGGCGGCGGCTCGAAGAAACAGGGAGGATATGTTTCAGGACCTGCTGAAAACAGCACAGGAATCCGCGAGGGAGAATCGAGCCTGGAGAGAGGAATCCCAACAGAGGAGGCAGAAACAGAGGGACGAACTGATAAGCGTGATGAAGGAGCAAACAGAACTGCTCAAGAGCGTGATTGCTTAGCAGACCCAGGCGATTAATGTACGGGCTCCACTCCATACAGTTCAGCCGTGTCTGCCTCCCACACCCCGTAGTCCATCAAAGAATTTCTTTGAAGGCCACCCATCACCCTGGTACACTGCAACATCCAGTCCCCCGCCCCAGAGCAACTTTTTAGAGACCCGCAGCTACACCCACCTGTAACTGCCCCCTTTAGGTTTTAATAAAAACAGTGACAAATAATTTGAACAGTGGCTTTATTTGTACACATTGAAAATCTCATAAGGTGCACCTGATGCGTCCTGTAAGTTAACTAGGGAAGGGCATCATTGAAATGGTCCCTGAGTGCCTCCCTTATGCGAGCAGCTTCTCCTTGGGCCCCCCTAATACTCCTAGTGGCTGGCTGTTCGTATGCTTCCTCGAGGCGCTGTGCCTCCATAGCCCACACCGGGGAAAACTTTTCTCCCCTACTTTCACAAATGTTATGAAGTACACAGCACGACACAATCACAGCAGGGATGTTGTCCTCCGCCAAGTCCAGCCTCCCATACAAACATCGCCAGCACCCTTTTAAACAGCCAAAGGCACACTCCACAGTCATTCTGCAGTGGCTCAATCTGTAATTGCACCGCTCCTTGCTGTGATCTAGGTTCCCGGTGTACGGCTTCATGAGCCATGGCATCAGTGGGTATGCTGGGTCTCCGAGGATGACTATGGGCATCTCCACATCCCCCACTGTAATTTTTTGATCAGGGAAGAAGGTACCCCTTGCAGCTTCCGGTACAGACCAGTGTTCCTGAAAATGCGGGCATCATGCACCTTTCCCGACCACCCAGCATTGATGTCCGTAAAACACCCCTTGTGATCCACGAGTGCTTGCAGCACCATGGAGAAGTAGCCCTTCCTGTTGATGTACTCAGTCGCGAGATGGTCTGGAGCCAAAATAGAGATGTGTGTGCCGTCTATGGCTCCCCCGCAGTTAGGGAATCCCATGGCAGCAAAGCCGTCCACAATCTCACGAACATTGCCCAACGTCACCGTCCTCCATAGCAGAACGCGATTGATGGCTCGACACACTTGTGAGAGGGCTAATACAACGGTGGACCTCCCGACTCCAAACTGGTTTGCAACCGACCGGTAGCAGTCAGGAGTCGCCATCTTCCAGACAGCAATCGCAACACGCTTCTCCACGGTTAGGGCTGACCTCATGTTGGTGTCTTTGCGTCGCAGGGCAGGGGCCAACTCTGAACACAGTTCCAGAAAGGTTGCTTTCTGCATTCGAAAGTTCTGTACCCACTGCTCGTCATCCCACAGCTGCATAACAATGCGATCCCACCACTCGGTGCTTGTCTCTCGCGACCAGAAACGGCATTGCACCATGTGCAGATGGATCGGTGAAGGAGCTGAGCAACGCGGTGCTGTTGCTCTGCATGGCATCAATCAGCCCCTGCTCCTCAGCGTCCTCGTCTGACTCGGAGCTCATTGCGTACTGAGCAACCAGCCGAGATGTATTTAGAATGCTGAAGGCGACAGTGGCGATCAGAGCAGGATCCATGCTGTCGCTGTTGTGATTGATCGCAAGTAGTGTGTCACTGCATTGTTGAAAATAGGCGCGAGTTGCTATTGGCAACGAGGAAGACGCAAGGGGAACACAGTGCACCACGGGAAACTGAGATTTTACCCATGGCGCTTTGCGTTCCTTTCCTTCATCCCATGATTCCAAGCGCAGATTGAGGGAAAATTGAACTGTGGGATAGGTGCCCAGAATTCATTGCGCTACACCGCGATATTGCAAAGAATTCTGTTGCGTTACAAGGAGCGACGTGTGTACACGCTATCCCGCAATAAAGGTCACATGTTTTTTATAGCGTGATTACCATGTTGCGCTTTAATCTGATCGTGTGTACATAGCCTTAGCCATAGTGCAGTGTCAGAGTTTGGGTTCGGAACTTGTCTGCAGGGGAACTGGAATACCCTTTTTAGAGTGGAGGTGCTGAAAGCCATTGAAACAAACTGTAATGGAAACCAGGGGATGAGGCAGCATCCCCTACACTCCTGCACCAATGCTTGTCTGCTTCTGGGCCTTAGAGGGAGGCTGGCAATAGTACCTTAGGACTAGAAAGTGTTTCGTGAAAGAGTGACATAGAGAATAATACTTAGCTCTTATTTTATATAACTCTTCATCTTATTACCTGTCGGTCTTTCTTAGGAGTTTCTAATGCTCCAGTAACACTCCAGCCTTTGAACCACTTTGTAAACATTAAACTAATAAATTAAGCAATCAAGTTCAGTGGTGGATTCTGAAGGGCGCCTTGCCCATTTCTCCTCCCAAGTGGGAAGAGTCCGATAATGTTGTGCATCTAAAGGTTCAGGGCAGTAAAAGAGAAAAAAATGGAGAGCTCTTCAGGTCTCTGAGGAGTCAGAGAATCCCGACATACTCTTCCAAGAAACAAATGTAAGACAGACTATTGCAGCACCGGGTTGCCTGTGCCATTTAAGCAGAAAAATCATGGTAGCAATTGAAGATATAGAAAATTATTCTAATCATCTGCAGAGTTATTGAAAATGCAGATTGTGGGCCATATCTTTGGCTACTGTAAAATGACACAGCTATGCTGATTTACACCACCTGAATATCTGCCCTTTTATTGCAAAATGGTGGCTGTCAAAAGAATCAGCACAGATCATACTGACTCAAGAAAATACCCTGTAAAGAATTCAATGTGAAACACTTACAACAGGCTGAATTCCAGAATTCCATCTGATTTGGCTAACACAAATATATTTTCAGTGTGATATGCCAAACGCAGAACTCAGTTAACTCACTGCATTCTGGGCACCATCAGGATATTTTCACAGGCTGGATGTCTAATAGGTTCCAGTATTGTAAATGAAGATTAGCATTCTCCACAGGCTTGCATTAGTAGGGTTTGCAAGAGTCAGCAGACCATAACAGCACTTGAGATCCTGATCAACAGAAGCCATGTCACAAATAAAGTAGCAATAAGAGACTCTAAGCACAACTCAATAAGTCCCCCTGGAAAAATTAAAAAAAACCCTAAATACTGTGTTTTCCATTATTATAACAAAACCCTTTCCACAGGTTGATTTATGTTGCAAAGAAAAACAAAAACCAAAAACCAAAAGCACAGCAACCCCTCCCCCCCCCAACACCTTTTCAAAGTACCAAGGAAAGGACCTGTACCCACTGAGCTTTTCAACTATATCGAGAAATGTTAATTGAATACCTATCAGGTATAATGGATGTTTTTCACATCGGATCCTGAGTCTTAAAAGGGATTTGTTGTTCCTCTGCTCTGAGATTCCAATCCTGCGACTAGTACATTACTTTATATATGGCGATACTGCAGTGTTGAAGAGAGTGCATGGTCCATTGACTTATACAAAGCCATTCTTTGCTATTATTCTTAATTCAACCTGATATCTCTATTAACCTTTTCTGCTTTAAAAATAGTTTTCTGTGATCCATCAGAAAACTGGGAAACAAGTGTGGAGAAGCTGTACCCTGTAACTAAAAACTTGTGAAAATGAAATGTGGCAATGCTCAAATTACTGGTATGAGGTATCCTGTATGGTTCTTTACAGCATTGCATAAATTTAAAAAATCACAACTTACTTGCTAAGAAAAGGTCTCTAAGCTTTAAAGGTGTTGTTCAGATTGTCAAGGTACAATACCGTATATGAAAAATTAGTTCAGTTCTTTAAGACTACATACTTCATATTTTGTAAACACTACTCAGAAATCTATTGCTGTTAGACACACTGTGTAGTATCTGAAAATATAATATGTTGCATAAAATACGGAACAGGTGTCTTTTACTTGACAGGATTAATTCCAAACTCTAATCTAGATAATTACATGACAACTCCCTCTCCCCCACAGGAGATATGTTTTCTTTCTTTCTTTCTTTCTTTCTTTCTTTCTTTCTTTCTTTCTTTCTTTCTTTCTTTCTTTCTTTCTTCAACTTGTGAACAGCAATGTAATGCTTTATGAAATGAAGAATTTGTTATAATATTATGTAGCAATGCAGGATTTGTGAAGACAGCAATTTTGTCAGCCATAATAAACCCTCCTTTCTTGTAGGATACATCAGATGTCTATCCAGGATGACAGTAGGAGGAGACAATTGTTTCCTCAACAGAAGAAAATACACATCTAATTCTTGGGGAGAGTAAGTGGAACAGGAGAAATATAGTATCAGCTACAGTGATAAAATTACTATTCTTAATAATGATTGTCACTATTTTTCTTCGTGGGCCAAACAAAGGATCATTCTGTGTGTCTGTAAAAAAGCCTCCCTTGTATGCCTCTTTCCCACTTTGAGTTTTGTGTCAGGTATAGCACAGCCTCATAACAACTGGGAACCTGAACTTTGTCCATTATTAGGAGGAGACTTGGAACAGGGGGTTGAACTAGATGACCTCCTGAGGTCCCTCCCTTCCCTATGATTCTATGAGACATTCAGCCAATGAGGAGAGTGCAGGTTTTACATCATGTAGAGACTAAGGAATCAATAGAAGCAAGACTCCAGTGTCTCAGCACCACCTTCTCAATAATCTTAAAAAAATATTAGAGACAAGGAAATAATTGGTGAGATTGCCAGGGTGATGAGCAAAAGCAAAAATAGAAACGCGTAGAAACTACGTGCTTAGCTAACTAGTTTTGTTGGTTTTCTTGATCAGAGGCCTCACCAAATTTTGTTAAAAGGATCTAGTATGAAAGGGATGTGTTAACAATTCCAACCAATAATGGATCCAGTAACTCAATTCCCATTAAAATGAAGGTGTCAGGTGGGTCTCTGATGGATTTGTGATAGGATTGGTTTTATTTAACAATTTCAGCTGGGATTTTCAAAGGACCTAAGGGACTTTAGTGCTCAGTTTTCAATTAAACTCAATGGGAGATGGGCATCTAATTCCCTTAGATTTATTTGGAAGTCAGTCTTCTAACTTGGAAGAGGGAGGAACCCATATTAAAGTCAAGGGGTGTACTCGTGCTTTAATTTAAACATATAAATCAATACATAAATGAAGTTCCTCTTTTTCAAATATAGATTTATAGATTTTGAGGAAAATAACCACAAATCTGTATACTTCATGGAAAGGAGAAATCTGGGAATGCTTTCTGGATGAAACCTAGGATTTGTAGAAGGCAATCTGTTAGACATGAAATTGAAATGTGATATGTCTGCAAAGAAAAGCTCAGTGCAGTTTTAAGATACATTTGCAAAGGTATCTAACCTGTAGTAGGAACATAACAGCATTCTTTACATGGCTCTGGTGCAACCACATCTGGAATATTCTGCTCATTTCTGGGCATCACTATATCTAAAATATATTCACTAGGCTGGTTAGAATTTTCCATTTAAAGTTTTCAGATGGAAAATTAGGGTTTTGACCAAACAAAAGTTTTTGCTCTTTTAGCTGCTTTCCTTGGAAAATGTTTATATTTTCTTGTAAAATTGAAAAGGATGTTGTGGATCTCGTGGGAGCTGGAATCTGGGTGTCTTATTCTTCCATTATCCTCTGGGCTGGGTATCCCAGCTGGACTACATCTCTCATGATTCACTATGGCCAGGAATTCCCAAAGATGCACAAGTGGTGGCCTAGCCAGAAAGCAGAGATTGGTGCATAGTGTGATATGTATTCTGGGACCGATCAAGGGTGTAGTTCTGTATTTCTACAGCACCTAGCAAAAACAGGCCCCTAGCCCAGGACTAGGGTTCCTAGGAACTATTACTACATAATAAAAATAAGACACTGCCAGGACATTTCCAAATCAAAGTGTCTGGCTTTCAGCCAAGTTTCTAGTGTTCAATTTGTGGGGTTTGATTCCTCCCCCCCCCCAAAAATCAAAATTATTCTGAGGGAAATTTAAAAAAACAATGTTTTCCAACCAGCTCCAATAGTGATAAAGAGGTAGAAAAGTAACAAAAATTACCATACCGCTGGAGGGACTGATTTATGAGGAAAGATTAAAGAGCTAAATATTGATAAAATCTTAACTATATAATAGCTAAAAGGACACAATAATTGTCTACAGATATTTAAAGGGGGAAAACACCTACAAGGGAGATACATAGGAACATGAAATGGAGTAAAGAGATGACAGTGAGATTGGGAAAACAAACGCTATCTGGAAAAGTTTCCTGACCGTTCTGAAATCTGACCACATCATTTAGGTGGCTAAATGCGAAAGGAGCCCTTTGAAAACATGACCCCAGTGCTGAGGAGTGTTCAGTGAATAACTAATTTCTTGGATCTGTGGCCAAACCCAAAAATTCCAAAAACAAAAAAAATATATTTGGTTGACTCAAAACACTCACTGAAACAAAAAATCAGGGAAACCCCCCCACCCATTTGATTTCATGTGTTTATCTTTTGTTGTTGTTGCTCAATCTAACTACATTTCAAAATGAAACACTGTTCTGAAACGAAAAGTCAAAAAGTTTCAGTTGTGATTCTTGGTATTTCCCTTCCATTTTTATCCACCTGAAATTATTCACCAAAATCAACCTGAATATGTGAAGTTCTGGGTGAGCTGACGGCATTTTTCAGTAAATAATTTTTATGTCAGCATACAGTGCTGACCTGTCAATGCTTCCTAGTATACGGAAGCGCCAATGATATAGATGCTATTGCATCTTTCAGCAAGATGACCCAATCTACAATGCAGTTACTGCTGGGCTCTGTTGTAAGGGTGACAGATTCCAGAATATATTCCTAAATTGTAATCTAATAATGATAACTTCCTTTAACAGGTAAATCCCTTGTAAAAGATGAAGAACCTCAAATGTTCCCATTTTAAAATGAAATAAGCTTTGATTCTACAATAAGGGACTTTTTACATGATTCTTCACTTGAGTCAGGTTGTGGAAACTCATGTCCTAAAACAACTTCTATAACCATCTTCCACGTGTGATCAGTTCGTGGTTGACACTTGATTTCCAAAATGTAAAAAGTGTATCTTGAAAGTTTCCAATTAAAATTCTGAAAAGCTTTTTATGAGAAATGCCTCAAGTGGCTTAAGGCTTAATTAATTTGGATTCTGAGTGAATAAAGGCAAAAAAAAAAAAAATCTGAACAAATGGTGAAGGCAAAGGTGACATTGTAACTGTATTTGTTTTGTTTCAGTTTTGTTTGTTTTTAGTTCTCTGAAATTATTGGGTGAATTAGTGACTCTATTGTGTTTATTACTTTAATTACCAATGAACCATGTCAATGAAATTTACTGAATAATAAGCATGTAGAAAGATGTATTCTGCAGCTTGTCATATTCAACTACAAGTTTTGGGAAAAGAAGAATTTTACTTACTTCTTTTAATTGGACACAAACAGGGTGAATTAGAAATTTATGGTTCTTGTTTTCATTCAGTTATTAAAACATGTCACAGATTTGCAATCATTGGGCATAATATAACTTGATCTATCTCAGATGGAACCCTTTAAATGCATGGAT
Organism: Pelusios castaneus; assembly: GCA_007922175.1. Lineage (NCBI taxonomy): Eukaryota > Metazoa > Chordata > Testudines > Pelomedusidae > Pelusios > Pelusios castaneus. Next base: position 4,352,839 of record ML685790.1, on the reverse strand, counting down.
TGGATTCTATGGTCACCATTCATCTTCCTTTCCAGAGCTGACACACTTAAGGATGACTGGAAGTTTAAAAGGAGTCAATGTGAATGTAGTTTCTTTGCTGTCTAAATCTTTCAAGCAAGTGAAAACCAATTACTAGCAATTAACTGAGGTAACAATATATCTATCTTGGGGATCAAAACATGTGCCTACGTAATTTTGTTTATGACACACAAATACCATAGTGGCCCATTAGAAATGCACAGATAGATAATCTCCAGTAGCAGCAAAGGTTGTTAATGAGGAAGTAGAACGAGCAAGGGTAATAGATTAGTGAAAAAAAATCTAGGAGATCAAGTTCCAAAGGGGTAGCTGTGTTAGTTTATTGCAGAAAAACAGAGTCCTGTGGATTTTTTATAGACTTAACAGATTTATTTTTCGCATGAGCTTTCCTGGGAGAAAATCCCACTTCGTCAGACGCTTTGAAAGCCCTTTCTTTGCTGAACTCAGCTTTTTATTTAAAAAATTTAAAGTGTTTGATTTTGAACTAAGAATTAGTAGAAAACACATTACTTTTTCCTAATAAAAAACAGGAACATAAACTTTCTTCATGAAAAGTCAGGGTGAAATGCTTTGGTAGCAGTTTACACACATTTTGTATAGATACAAGTTATTATAACAAGCATTTTTGCCATGTGTACTGTGTTTTCTTTTGATAATAAGAAAGAAAGAAAGAAAGAAAGAAAGAAAGAAAGAAAGAAAGAAAGAAAGAAAGAAAATTTGCAGAGTGATATGGATAAACCCAGAGTCACTAAATACATAGGCTATGTCTACACTTGCACTTTTAAGTCGACTTTAACTAGGGCGACTTAACTAAGTCGACTTAAAGTCAGTTTAGTTAAGTCGACTTAGTGCGTCTACACTTAAAATTAAAGTCGACTTAAAGGGGAACTTACAAAGTCGATATAAGGACATAAGGAATACACCCATTGTGTCCTTAATGGCTCATCAGTTTAGTCCCTGGGACCATTATCCCTGGTACATTCCTAAACATTAAGGAGACAATGGTTTGACACACCCACCCAGCTCTCTCACGTATTTCAATAAAATAACATAAATTAAAGTACAGATAGAATACCCAATTTCTAACTTCTAATCCAAATAGAATCCCTAGACATAAACTATATAATCATTCCCAGCAAATTACTACCTTTCTATTTATACCAAACATGACATAGTTCCTATGGATTATAGAGCATTTATGAGATATCCATTGAAAATAATATCATAAATGCTTCCCTAAATCCAGACAGCGTCACACACAGAGCTCTGCCCTGCCCTTTGGGGGGCATGCCAGGCTCCCCCTGTGCCCCCCCAGGCAGGGAGGGCAGTGGTGTAGTCCTGGGGTAGCCCTAAGTCGACTTAGGGATACCCCACATCTACACTGGCTTAATTCGACTTTAGAAAGTCGAATTAAGCCTTAGGTCGAGTAAAAAGCAGGTTTAATAAAGTCGACTTAATTTTCATTAAGTCGACTTTATTTTCCTTAAGTCGATTTAAGCAAGCTGCTTAAGTCGACTTAAGCAAAGTGTAGTGTAGACGCAGGGCAAATTAAGTCGACTTAAACCAAGCTTAAGTCGACTTAATTTGCCAGTGTAGACGCAGCCATACAGACAATCACCTTCATTTTTAGGCAATGTCAATCTTTAGATGGCAGGAATCTCTGCATAGGAATTATGCTTTTTGCTTTCAACTTAATCTACGCCACCAATTGTAGGTCCAATACAATGCTCAAGAGTGGTTTCCATTGGTTTCAATTATCTTTGACTCAAGTCTTGTATCCGTAATAGATTCCTGACCTACACAGAAATGCATACACAAGAAAAAGCTATTGGCACTCAGACTGTATGTGAAAGGGGCCCTATGTATGAACCTGGAGAAACAGTACTATTAGCAGGTTTGTAGTCTAATTTCTGAAATAAATGCTTATATTATAGAGTCATTTTACAATAGCTTTAACTTGTGAATGAGCGTAGATAGTAAATGGACATATTTCCCTAACCAGTCATCCTGTTGCAAGGTAGGTTATTAAAATGTCAAGCTTCTAAAAGAGATAAAATGGATGAGGTAATATCTTTTTATTGGATCAACTTCTGTTGGTGAAAGAATCAAGCTCTCTCACCAAACAGAAGCTGGTCTAGTAAAAAAACCAACAGGGCTATCAAGTATCTCATGATTTCTAATTATTTTAATTTCTTCTGGGATGAGATTTGTTGGCCAAAGTACAGCATTTTTTATTTCCATATTTAATTTTCATGGACAGAAAGCAGTAAATATTGTGGAGGATTGTTACCAGCTAGTTTTATAGATTATCCTTTCTGATTGCCACAGTTCATCAAGTCTTTCTGTGCTGTGAAAGAGCAAGTGCTCTGCTCAACCCTGGAACTGTCTATCATCATTATCCAGCAAAAAAGGAACAAAGGCAGCAGAGCAGTAGCTCAGCTGTCCTGGAGAAAATCTGCCCCACAGCCTTGGTTAAGGGTGACTGAGAGAGAATGAAGAAAAGTCAGGCTCCAGTAACTTTTAATGACAGATCTTGTTAGGGTTAAGAAAACAACTCAGCCATCATGCTGCGATTACATCTGAATAGGAACCATCATCCTTACCATTGTGGGACCATGAAGAAGGTTGTTAGCCTCAAAATTAATCATGTTATGCTACACAACTGGGACTTGATAGGCTAGTTTGAGACACAAAACCTATTGCTGATTGCTAAATTGAGACCTTTGTGATTTCTGCTGCATCTGCCATTTTATCCTACCTCCTGGATCCAGCCTGTCCTATCAAGTTATTTTTTGTACCAAACAGGAGTATACAAATAGGCTCAGTAAAGTCTGGTTGTGTCCCCTTCCTGGGCCCCTTGAACAGCCCATAGAGTTACTTTCTGTCTCATCCAAGATGTACATTTCAAACAGTATGCAGTCAAAAAGAAGTCTCAAACAAAACTTAACTTTTAAATTTTCCTGATACTTATTTAGCCTCCTTGAGCAAAGGAAAACGCTTAACATTTTAGAAAGGTCTCCTCCCCCTTTTTTTTCCCTACTATGCAAAAATACAACAACATTTTTAACACAAATATATACAGGGCAAGGTCCTTAGCTGATGTAAATTGGTGTAGTTGATGGGCAGAACTGCCATATATTTATATTCTTTCTTTGCTCTCCCCACCAACAGAACCTCCACAGAACTCTACAGACTTCAGTGGCGTTGTGTCTGCTTACACCAGGATTAATTTAGGGGCTAGTGTTAATATTTTTATTAAACTCCTTTGAATCCTGTGTTAGTGATCACATTTCTTCCTAGTTCACATCTTAACAATCTTGTATCCCAGACTCAAAACTATGTTGTTTTCATTATATAGGTAATACTACAAAGTGAAAATGCAGCTCTTGCTGCTGCTTTTACTTGATCAATATTTATTTATTGTGATTATTTGTATGGTGGTAATGCCTAGAGACCCCAACTGAGATCAATCCCCATTTTGCTAAGCGTTGTACAGGCACACAGTAAGAGTATGTCTACACAGCAACTTGACAACTGCAGCTAGCCTCTATATCAGCCAATTCAGGCTCATGGGGTTCCTGCTGCAGGGTTCCTTCATTGCTGTAGAGACTTCCAGGTTCTGGGTTCTAAGACCTGTGGAGTGGGAGGCTCCCAGAGCTCAGGTTCCAGCCAGAGCCCAAAAGTACACAGCAGCAAAATAGTCCGACAGCCCCAAACCAAGTCAGCTGGCACAGGCCAGACCCAGGCATCTTGTTGCTATGTAGACATACCCTAAGAGATACAGTCTAAATAGGAAAGACAGACAGCAAAACTAGTTAGGAATTGAGGCACAGTGAAATGAAATGACTTGCCTATAATCACACAGGTAAGCTGCGAGAGATTTGAGGCTTGCATCTCTTACTGAATTGAATATGAGTCACAGGTTCTGGGCATATGCCAGATTTGGTCCATAGAGCTTTTCGTCTTTAAAGTGCTTTACAAACATTTGTTAGGTTAATGTTAATCTGTCATCTACATCACATAAGTAAAATTAGCTAAATTCTGCTTATTTACACTAGAATAAAGCCAGAGTAGATCCACTGACTTCAGTGGAATTACATCTGTAACTGAGATTAGAATTTGGCCTAACAGTATTTTATTTTCCTAACAGCACCAAGAAAGGGGTAAATGAAATAACATTAGAGCTGCACACTGGCACAAAGACAGGCAGACAAACGCAAAATAGTATTGAGTTCAGAAGTTCGGATTCAGCAGAGAGCTTTGACCGAACCTGAATGCCAGAACCATTCTGACTGTCTAATGTGATTTTTCAGTGGGAACAACTAGGGACTACTTGGCAATTACAGATTTTGGCAAGTGTGAATATTTGTTTTACTTAATGGCTTTCGATGACTTTCAGAAGGGAACCTATACTTGCTTTGTCTATTCTTAACTATGTAAGTCCTAAAAAGGATATCTTGCTTAGTTTCAGTAAGACTCAACCCTATATATTTTATGGTTGCTTTTAAGAATCAAGGCATTTATGTGTATTTGTGGCAGGTATGATAGTATGTTTATTTTAGCCTTTTGTAATGTAGCTCGGTTTACCTTATAAAAGGAGACTTTGGCTTGTTTCGCCTAACCAAAAGAAGGTTGAGGGGAGATATGATTGTTCTCTGAAAATACATCTGAGAGATAAATACCTCCAAGGGAGAGGAATTATTTAACTTCAGCACCAGTGTAGACACAAGAGCAAATGGATATAAACAGGCCATCAGGAAGTTTAGACTTGAAATTAGGCAAAGGTTTCTAAACATTAGAGGAGTAAAGTTCTGGAATAACCTTCCAAGGAGAGCTGTGGGGGGCAAAAAACCTAGCTGGCTTCAAAATCAAGCTTGACAGATTTATGGAGGGGATGGTATGATGGGACAGCCTAGTTTGGCAATTGACTGATTTTTGACTACTTTTGGTGGATATACCAGTGGCCTGAGATGGGAGGTTAAATGGGGTGGGTTCTGAGTTATTACAGAGAATTCTTTTTTGGGTGTCTGGTTGGTGAGGCTTGCCCACATCCTCGGGACTTAACTGATCGCCATATTGGGCCGGGAAGGAATTTTCCCCCAAGGCAGATTGGCAAAGGCTCTGGGGGTTTTTCACCTTCCTCTGTAGCATAGGGCACAACTCATTTGCTGGTGGATTCTCTGTACTTAGTGGGTGAGTGGCCTGCACTGTACAGGAGGTCAGACTTGATGATCATACTGGTCCCTTCTGACCTTAGAGCCCATGAATGTGTCCATGAAATCTGCTATTTTGCTATTTTGCTACCATGAGTTACTGGAAAACGAATTTATGCCAATAAGCCATTCATTCTATGACCTGCATGACACATAAAGGGAAATGTGCAATGGATTCATTGGCTGATGTGCTCATTGGAAAGGCTTGAGTGGAACTGTAAGCAGTAGTTTGCCATTCTATTTTCATGGATAGTTTTCTAATTCTGATTTTCCAACCTGAATGACTAAAATTAGACTCCTGCTAAATCCATATTTATGCCATGAAATACAATTGATCCAACTGTTTCAATGGGATTTTGGAGTTTTCAGTACCTCTGAAAATCAGACCATTACTGGATTCCTCTGTGAAGGCCACATCTCAGTGGATATTCAGGAACAGATATTTTTAAAGAAAGGCACATTGCTGTGGAAAGCAATGTGATGGAGTATGGTGGTAGGGATGAGCTGTAAAAGCTATATCTAGTGGACCTCTACTTCAGAGGGTACACTCTATTTTACATGGCCAAAAGCACTAAAATGATTATCAGATGTTTGTTCAACAAACAGAATTTAATGGCATGGGAGTGTTCCTGAAATGTCCATCCACATTGGGAAGAAAACTCAAACTACCCCTTCATAGGCTGTATCATACACTTTTCTTTCTCCATCTCTCCCCACACTTTTGCCATGGCCAGAATTGTGATTCCCCTTCTTTACCCAATCACCATATCATACCCTTTTAGTTGACCAACCTTGACTTCTCTAAATACCATTAAACTTTGATTAATAATAAGCAAAATCTGTAACAAAGATTTCTTTTTTTCCAACTTGTTTTATACATTCCATTCACTTTTTTGTGTTTTTCTGTAATAATACTCTCACTTCCATACTAGATAGACATTCAAAATTAGATTTAAAAAAAAAATCATAACCAACCAAGCCCACTTCCTGACAGTAGGGAAGGAAATATCAACTATGACCATTACCATTTTTTAAAAAACTTTTGAGAGGCACTTGGCTATGAGGGCCACATATGAACCCAATTAGCTTTGTTATATTTTACTCTTGGCTTTTCCAATGCCTGTGATTTCTATCACTTTCTAATGTATATTAAAACAAACAGAACTGTATTTTTGTTCCTCCATATCCCTCAAAACATATTTTAAAGTGAAAAAGAACTCTTGTTTAGTTTTAAAATTATATTTTAATTATGCCATGCCTCATCAAAATGGCTAGCCTTTTGTTAAAATATGGCTTAATTACTTTACGAAGCCTTCCTAAAACTCACACACATAAGGCGCCTTTCTTCATACTTTTGAGACCTAAATTTGCAGTTGGCTCACAACCAGCGCACTCAAGCAGATAGTCACGTCGGTTGCGGCAAAACCCATCTTGATGAAGTAATCATAGCTGACTGCCTCGCTTGCGCTATTTCACAAACATGCCCGCAAACAAAAATTGGATATGCATGTTGGTTTTGATTTTGAATTCATTCAAAAATGCCCTTACTGTGTCAGAAAGCATGGAGACACCTTCACGGACTGTTGGCTACGCCTCAGCAAAGCTCTGCAACAGTCTGTTAGACAAAAAAGGAGCCTGATGCAAATACCTTAATAAGCATCCCATCTGCGAGGTCATCGGGATATTTCAAACAACTTTCAGCTCTCATTAATTTAGCAGTTTTCACAAGCATGTCCTTATGTTTTGTAACTTTTGTAGCCAAACTTCCTGGGAAAGCCTCTGAACTGGATGACACTTTTACCCATGGGTCAGTCTGCAGTAATGAGCCACCAATTTATGTGTCCTTTGCACTTTCAGGCAGTATATGTTTGCATTAACCTTTCATCTTGTGAATTTTCCTTTTATCCTTGTAATTCGCTGGCTTCTACAATGCAAATCTCATTCCTAATAGGCTGCAATTAGGGTCTTCAAGCTGTTGATCACAGCCGTCATTTGTAAGAGCAGAAGGGTACTTCTCAAGAATATGTGCTCCTTTTTAATATTGATAATGAAATGCGTAACACAGATTGTGCCCTAAAAGAAGTAATGAATGCTTCAGGAGAAACCCTTCTAAACCTTAGGCATGCCTTCTACCAATGCAAATTGTACAGCATCATCTATGACTTCAAGTAAAATGTCCTGTGCACACTGCAGCATGTATTCCAGGCTTAGAATGTAAGTATTTTAGACCTGATTTAATAAGTGGTTATTTATTGTCTTCCATTTCAAAGAGATAACCCAGTTCATTGAACACCTGATGACATGCAATCATTTTCTTACGCTAATGATTAGTCCTTTAAAGTGGATGCCTTCATGCCATTTTATTAAGGGTTCCTCATCCCTGTACTTTGTGTCTTTTGGATTCAATTCAGTAATTTCTTCTGGTAGTGCAAAAGGATAAATCCCAGAATCCTTATTCAGCCCGTTGTCTGGTCACTGACATTTTTGGAGTTTTGCCTGCGTGAGGATTGAAAGTTTGATCCTGCAAAGTGCCGAACACCTGCAGGGAGGTGTTTAATGCCCTCAGTTCCCATGATACTTAAAAGGGAGTCGAGTATGTTCAACCTACCAGAGCCCTAACACATTGGGGTCAATAGCTAGGGCTTCTAGGTGATACAGAAATGCAAGTAATAAATAATCTTACTGGAGAACTTTAGACCCCGGCAGGACTGGGCCCGGAATAAGAACCACAATATTTGGCCCTGTATATTATTGTCTAATATGAGATGATCATCTTTGCTTCAGTTCAGATATAGCATTTATTTATTTTCTTTTTAAAATGGAGTTTTGGAAGCAATGTAGTCCCCTAAGCATCAGGGCATAAACCTGCCTCTAACTGATGGAGATGAGGAAGAAACTTTCCGTGCGGGCATATTATTCCACAACTTTTTCCTGCCAAATTTCTTCCACCTTCCTCCAAGGCAGTTCCTATAGTCCACTTTCAGGATATTGAATTTGATGGATCTAATCTGATGACCATGACAAATTTTGTGGTTCTATTTTAATTTATGAAATCTTTATTTTATGGCCCAATACATATATCAAATATGCATAAAGATATTTAAGCAGGATTAGACATTTCATAGACTTCAAAGGATTAAATCTTGAGTAGGTTTTGGAGGTGCAAATAATAAAATGAAATGTACTTAACTGAGCAACCAATTATTATTAACATAAAATACTAGATTTCTTTTCCCAGTTTTAAAAAAATTAGAATACTTTCAAGGTTCTCTTAACTCAAGGTCATTTATCAATATTTGGAAAACATTTTGTATTTTTAATTTACATCAAGTATTCTAATTTAGGAAGAGACAAATATTTGTAACAGAACATAAAAGTAGATTTTAAATCCAAGGAACAGTAACCGACTATCTGGATAATTATTTGGGTTTTATTTTCCTTTTTAGAATATACTTTAATATTCTAATACAAAGTTCTACATGATACTATTCATCTGACAGTTAATGCACCTATCCAAAAATATTCCTAAAATATGGTCCCCTCAATTAAATCTAACATTAATTCTCTTTGTTCAGTTATTGCTTATTAACTATACTCTATGGTCGGTTGGGGGGGGGGGGAGGAGTTGTTTTGAAAAGGAGAATTCAGGAATTCTATATGTGAGAATTCCAAGAGATCCTCAGAATCTCAAATCAAACTCAATAGTTCCAGAAGCTGCTGAGGTGCTGAATCCTTCTGGAGAATCTCAGGAGTGATCAGCACAGACATTACTGGTAAACAATTGTCCCCTAGTATGCACAGACAACAAAGGGGCCTTTTAAGTCACAGGTATGTCATATCAAGTAATCAAATGCTTTAACTTTTGGCATTTTTTGTGTGGTTGAAATGTCACTCAACAAGCCTGAGGTTATTATTCTCAACCCACCCTTCACTATCTTCTCTTGCTCCCCAGCTCCTCTTCATCTACCATTTTTCCTATTTCACTGTGGTCTCAGATTATCTAACCTCCATATTACAGCAAGGGAGTGTAAGTACTTAGTGCCAAATTTGGTTACCCTGACTCTAGCTGAGTATCAGTTCACTCCACAAATACTCCATTGGTTTCAGTGGAACTACCTGTGAAGTAAGGTGCAAACTGTGTGTGGATAAGGTTATCAAAATCTGGCCCACACATAGTGCCATATCACTCCTAACTTCTCACACTCGGTAACATCCTCCTCTTCACTGATCACCAGTCAGCTTCTGCAAACCTAGTTCAGTGCACACACAACTGGCTCCTTTCATTCATGCACCATCCCATCCCCATATATCGCAGGGACTCCCTTCAGCTCAACCTAATCCCCTGAAGCCAGCAGGCCTCTCCAACTGCTGTTCCACCACCCAGATGCCTGTTCAACATCAAATCCTGTATGTCCTGCCATCAGCTCATCTTTCCAATATACCTTCTGCATCCTCTTTCTCCATCACCAGTGACACGTCTACTGTCTTCCTGGTCATCCAGGCTCTTCACCTCAGTGTTCTCTTTGATGCCTGACTCTCAATTCTGTGACCTCCATCCAGACTGCAGCCCACTCCCATTACCTTCTGTTACAACTTTAATTTTCCTTCCTTTTCATCCTTGCACCTAAGATTCTAATCCACTCTTTGGCTATCTCCCTACTGCCTATCCAAAACGTTGCTCCCCAAAATCATATCCCTCCCACAGCCAGTGTTCCCTCTAAACTGCGCGGGTGCGCGGCCACGCAGCGGCTGTCGCACCCCCCGCGCAGCAGTGAGGGACCCCCGTGCAGCCCGGCAGCCCCCGCTGCTCCCTCCAACCCCCGGGGCTGCGGCTTCGCCGTGGCAGACCCGGCCTGCGCCCAGCCTCTGGGCTGGCCCTCCCCGCCCCCAGGGTGGGACAGACAGGCTCAGGCTAGGGTCAGGAGCACGGGCCTGCCTGCCTGCCTGCCCCCATGGCCGGGGCAGCGGGCTGGCTGCGGCCGCGGCAGGCTCCCGGGCTCCCACCTGCCGACCGCCTCGACTTCCCAGCCCGGGGCTGGGGCTGGGGCCGGGGCCGGGCTAATCCACAGCCTCGGCCTCCCCAGCATGGGGCCGGGATCAACCTCTGGGGCTGGGGTCTGGTCCACCCCACTGGCGGCTTCCCAGGGCCGCGGTAGGGTCCTCCCCTGCCAGCGGCCTTGGCTTCTCTCTTTCTTTCTCTTCCTTCTTTCTCTTCTTTGCGTGCCTTCTTTTTTCTTTCTTCCTCCCTCTCTTTCTCTTCCTTCTTTCTCTTTTCCTTATTTGTCTTCCTTTTTCTTTCCTTTTTTTCTTTCTCTTCTTTCCTTCCTCTTTCTTCTCTTCCTTCTTTTTTCTTTCTTTCTTTCCTCTTCCTTCCTTCCTCCTCCTTTCTCTTCCTGTTTCCTCTTCTTTCCTTCTTTCTCTCTTTCTTTGCTTTCTTCCTTCCTTTCTCTTCCTTCTCTTTTTTCTTTTTTCTTTCTTTCTCTTTCTTTGCTTCCTTCCTTTCTCTTCCTTCTCTTCTTTCCTTCCCCTTTCTTCTTTTTTCTTTCTTTCTCTTCTTTTCTTCTTTTTCTTCCTTCTTTCTCTTCCTTTCTCTTCCTTCCTTCTTTCTCTCCCTTTCTCTTCCTTCCTTCTCTCTTTTTTCTTTCTCCCTTCCTTTTTCTTTCCTTCTTTCTCTCCTTTGCTTTCCTTTTTCTTTCCTTCTTTCTCTTCTTTGCCTGCCTTCTTTTTTCTTTCTTCCTCTCTTTCTCTTCCTTCTTTCTCTTTTTTCCTTATTTGTCTTCCTTTTTCTTTCCTTTTTTTCTTTCTCTTCTTTCCTTCCTCTTTCTTCTTTCTCTTCCTTCTCTTTTCTTTCTTTCTTTCTTTCTTTCTTTCTTTCTTTCTTTCCTCTTCCTTCCTTCCTTCCTTCCTCTTCCTGTTTCCTCTTCTTTCTCTCTTTCTTTGCTTCCTTCCTTCCTTTTTCTTCCTTCTCTTTTTTCTTTCTCTCTTTCTTTGCTTCCTTCCTTCCTTTCTCTTTCTTCTTTTTTCTTTCTCTCTTTCTTTCCTTCTTTCTCTCTTTCTTTGCTTCCTTCCTTTCTCTTCCTTCTTTTCTTTCCTTCCTCTTTCTTCTTTCTCTTCCTTCTTTTTTCTCTCCCTTTCTCTTCCTTCTTTCTCTCCTTTGCTTTCCTTTTTCTTTCCTTCTTTCTCTTCTTTGCCTTCCTTCTTTTTTCTTTCTTCCTCTTTCTCTTCCTTTCTCTTTTTTCCTTCTTTGTCTTCCTTTTTCTTTCCTTCTTTTTTCTTTCTTTCTCTTCTTTCCTTCCTCTTCTTTCCTTCTCTCTTTCTTTTTCTCATCCTTCCTTCTCTTTTTCTCTCTTCCTTCCTTCCTTCCTTCCTTCCTTCCTTCCTTCCTTCCTTCCTTCCTTTTTAAAAAAAACTTTTAAAAAATTAATTTTAAATAAAAACTTTTCTAAAAATTAAATTTCAATTCAAAATTCATTCAAATTCAATTAAACACAATTAATTCTATTTACAATTACTTTAACTTCAATTAATGCCTATAATTTCTGTCGTGTGAGTTTACACAAAAATTTTATTCAGAAAAAGTTTTGCACACGGCTTGAAAATTTTGCACACAAGCCGCCAAACCTTAGAGGGAACATTGCCCACAGCTCTGATCTCAATACGCTCCTCTCTGCATCCCTTCCTGAAGTTGGGCTCATCTTTTGAGTCACATGCAAGAGTCTTAGCCTCATTTTTTAAGGCTCTGCATAGCTGCTCCCCTTTCTACATCTCTAGTCTTATCTCCTCTTACACAACTTCTGTTGTTGACAGTGCTTCTATCAATTCTCCCTCCCAAATTCTCCACTGGATTCCTGTTACCTCTCAGCTTCATGGTTGTCTTTAGGAATGGCCTGTGCTTCAATGGAGCCATGCTGATTTACACCCGGTGAAGAACTATGCTCTCCAGTATATGGGCGTGTGATTGCATTCACTCAATACAGATGCACTAATGCAACTGAAAGTGAGTGTATTCTGGAGGTTTATAAACAGTATGCCATAAACCGTGTTCTGTGCAAAGTTATGATCTGGTACTTCTTTTACACCCACTTATCCTCATTATGCAGTGGTCTATATAGATAATCAGGCTCTCAATGATATTTTAATGATGATGTGGCAGATTCCAACAGACCCTCTCATCACCTCTCTGCCCCCATCACAATCTCTCTGCCTCCCGGTCGGACCCCTTTGTTCCTTCACCACCATCAAAACTAATAAACATCCAAATCTTTAAGAAGCACCACCCTCATGTCCTGTCTCATTCTGATGCAACTCGGTCTTGGATCTATCTACTGTTCTTTGGTTCTTTCACTATCACCGCACCTCCTAAAATCCCTTCTTCTTTTTCTTTGAATAGCCTACTTAGTGGACTCCCACTGTGCCTCCTCATTCTTCACGGTGTCTTTCTTAACTAGGCTCCTCACAACTGTTTCTCTTGGAATCACAGGTGATTCATTCCGTCTCCCAAGGCTTCTTTTGTCAGTCTGTGGAAATGTTTTAAACAACAGTCATCACAGGCTTGAATTGTAACTAGATATTCCCTTTTCTCCAAGAAGTTTTGCATCTCACCTATCAAACCTTTCAGCTGCTGAACTGAATAACACACGTATGTTTTTTTCTAGCTGTTTTAGAAATATAAACCTGAGAAAACCGAATTTATTCATGCAAATTTTAAAAAAGGGTTTCAGTACAGAGGCAAGCCTTTGCACATCTCCGAGAGGCATGCTACGTTCCATAATGTGCTGCAATTCTAAATGCAAAATGATTCAGTTCATAAGTCAGATAACACGTATTGCTAGCCTGTATGGTTTTTAACAGTGAGGGGGAAACTGTGAGAACTAGAGGAAATATAGATCAATTTTTCAAAACAGGTCACTAAAACAAAGTATGCACAATACTATTTACATACACAAAACCTTGCATATACAGATCTATGTTTCTCTAAAACCAAACAAAAGGAATCTGTGCCCACATTTTTAATAAAAACAACAGAGTCCTGTGGCACTTTTAAAGACTAACAGATTTATTTTAGGACTCTGTTGTTTTTCTGTAATACACTAACACGGCTACCTACTCCTTTGGAATTTGACCACATTTTTAATGAAGCAAGAGGAGCTGCCTTTGATACATACATCCTCAGAAAATGACACATTCTCACCTTTCCTATCTCTTTAGATACAATGAGATTTCAAAGCACAGTTTAGTAAATGCTTCTGCAGAAAACACTGTAGCAATACATCGTGATTATTAACATTAAGAACTGGGAGATGGTCAGATAAAGAGCCAGAACAAATTAAGCCTCAGTCGCTCTGTGGCTATGTCTACACTTGTTAATTTAAGTCAACTTTAAGTCGACTTTGTTAAGTCGACTTAGCATGTCCACATTTAAATTTTAAGTCAACTTTGAGGGGACCCTACAAAATCGACCTAGAGCATCCACACTGGATGCCTAGGTCAACTTGTAGAGGCTAGGTGGGCCTGGGACAGGTCCACAGTGGCAGGCGAGGCACCCCTTGCCAAGTGCCAGGGGGCTCAGCCTTTGCCCCATTGTACCTGGGTACAATGGGGCAAAGGGGGACAGGGACCCTGGCAGGGCATAGGGACAGGGTGGGCAGGGCTCTGCCCTGCCCTTTGGGGGGGGCATGCCAAGCTCTCCCTGTGCCAGCCATCCTGGCAGGGAGGGCAGTGGGGAAGCCCTGGAGGCTCCTAAGTTGACTTAGAGTCGACTTAGGGGTACTCCACGTCTACATTGGCTTAAGTCGACTTTAGAAAGTCGACTTAAGCAGAAAGTCAACTTAATTTTTCCTTAAGTCGACTTAAGCAGCTGCTTAAATCAACTTAAGGAAAGTGTAGTGTAGACGCAGAGTAAATTAAGTTGACTTAAGCAAGCTTAAATTAACTTAATTTACAAGTGTAGACACACCCTGTGGGCCCTGTGCAGGGTAGATCCCTGCACCTCCAGAGCCTCTTTGACGTCATTGAGGTGGTGCATAGACATCAGGCTGCCCTCCCTGCATAGAACTTAAAGCTGGAGCAGGCACCTTATTTGGTCCCTGCTGTTAGTTTGGACTGAGGTGCCTACCTTGTTTATATCAGTGAACTCTCTCACACTTTCCTTGCACATCTGTAAGCACAAGATAAATGTTACAAAACCAGCTTTATCTCAGGCTGTCTTCCCTGACGAACTAAGTACTCTGTCAACCAATCCTACTTATAACCCACAAAAAACAGGTAAAAAGAAATGCAGCATGTTTTTGACTCCATGATGCATTGATCCCAGGGTGCACTTCATGTCTCTAGTTTATCTGCTGGTAGTTTTACTTGTAATGGAAAGATATATTAGTGGCTAAGAGTCTAATGGAGCAAACCACAATTATATTCTAAATATTGAAACGTATGCAAATCTTAACACTTGCTGGTGGTACAGTGGAATATTTTGTGAAGTATTCCCGCAATCCTGGTGGCCGAGGCATATGGGAGAAATGCCTAAAGAGTGGTGGCCTATGTTTTGTCCTCTGCTTGTAGATGTTGGAATAGTGCTTATGTGATGCAACTACTGGAAGTCCTAGCCCTGGAGGTAGAAGTTAGGAGGAAGTGAGGGAATGTCCTGGATCCAGTTCTTGACTTAATTTACTAGCAGATCCCTACTGTCAGGAGCAGAGATGAGTGAATGACCGACTTTTCAGTCTGGTGACTGAACAGAAAAATAAATAAAAAAATCAGTTACTGTGAACCAAAACTGATTTTATGAAACAAAAAAATGAAGAAATTTTGCTCGGGTTGAAAAAAACTGTGTCTAGTTTTGGGCGTCCCACTACAGAAAAAATGTGGACAAATAGCAAAGAGTCAAGAATAGGGCAAAAAAAATTATTAGGGGCTGGAGCTCATAACTTATGAGGAGGGGGTTAGGAAACTAGGCTTGTTTAGTCTGAAGAAGAGAAGAATGAGGGAAGATTTGATATCAGCCATTAATTACCTGAAAGGGGGCATTCCATGGAAGGTGGGACTTGGCTGTTCTCAGTAGTAGACCCGCCCCATGCACCACCCCCACCATGCTCCTTTTCTAGTACTTGAAACCCAGCCAACGAGTCGTTTAATCTGCAGCAACATGTACAGTACCAGTAGCTTCTAAATGAGATGATTAATATGAAGTTTTAAACTTTTTTTTAGCTGTAAAATTGCAGATTATTTCCTGTAGGCAGGTGGAACAGCACCTCTGGCAACATCCAAATTGCGTGAAAGAATTAAGCATCAGATTTCTTTCAGCAACTTGTGTTGTACTCAGCTGGGTTCAGTAGAAAGAATCTTGTGAACAATATTTTTTGTACTTTCTTCCATGCAGTGCTGTCTTTTCATTCTTTGTTTTATTATTCTTTAAATAAAAGTGAGGGAGGGAAGGAGGGAGGGAGGACAGGATTTTGAGTCAGATTCTGCCTTGCTCTTATTCAGGTGTTTGCTTTCCCATTCATAAATTGTTGGGTTTCTATGACAGTAATTCTATCTCCTCTTCCTACACTAGAAAGATGTTGCCTTATGCAAATCTGTTTTTTCATTCATAAAGTACAGTTAATAATTAGGACACAACAAGAAATAAAGAGAAGGAGGAAGGTGCCAGAAGGAGATTGGCCCTGTCTGAGGCAAGGCTTAACTCTTGAGACTCAGGGCTACACCAGCAGCCTATGTTGATTTAACTTTCCAATCCCCTAAGTGTCACAATTCTACTGACCACACTCCCAATGTAAACAGCACTATGTCAATGGAAAAGCTTTTCCTAGTTGCCACCTGTCGGGGAGGTGGAGCCTATGTTGACAGGAAAAGCCCTCCCACTCTGTAGGTAACATGTTCACCGAACCACTACAGTGGAGCAGCTGCGTCACTGCAGTAGACAAGCCAAGCGGCAAGATCATGGGAACTGGTCTCTGGACCACTTCCCCCTCCCCCCGGAGGCGTACCAGATGGCCCAGGGTGGGGCGGAAGCACAGAGTATGGTCTCTGACCCCAGGCCACCCCACCCCACCCCAAACCCCCAGCACCAGCAGGGCAGAGGGTCCCCATGATATAATGGCCCCTGGTCACGGGCCTGTGCGGTAATTCACCCCTGCTGAGCCAGCCAACAGATGGTTTGTCCCTGTGGTGTCTGGGAGAGGCTGTCCAGGTTTCCCTGGAAAAAGGGAAAGCTTATTTATGTATTAAAAGGGAGATGACAGTGATTGGTTCTTTGGAGTTTGACTCAGTCATCACCTGACTCAGGACACTGTTTAATGTGCACATTAAACGATATGATGAAGAAAATTTTCCCTCAAACCACTCTCAGACAGATCTTTCCTTTTGTCTCCACTGCAGTCAGTTGTCATTCACTTTCAAAAGCCCCTTGGAAAATTTGGTCCTGCAGAATTGTGTAATATCTTTAAACTATTAGTTTAATAAAACTGTTATAACCAGCAAAGCGCGTGCACACTAAGGGTGCGTCTACACTTACAAATTAAGTCGACTTAAGGAGGCTTAAGTCGACTTAATTTACTCTGTGTCTACACTGAGCTTTCCTTAATTTGACTTAAGCTGATCCTGAAGTCGAATTAAGGAAAAGTTAGTTCGAATTAATAACACCTCCTTTTAATTTGAACTAGCGCTTAAGTCAACTTTATTAAGTCGATCTAAGTCAGTGGTGATGTGGAGTAGTGCCTAGGTGGACCTTTTTAAGTGAACTTAAAATGTTAAGTCGACTTAATAAGGCCACATCTACACTTGAAAAGTTAAATCCATTTCTGTTAAGTCAACTTAATAAGGTCCACTTTAAGTCGACTTAAAGTCAACCTTATTAAGTTGACTTTATAAAATCGACTTAACTTTTCAAGTGTAGACATAGCCCAAGGGTGGATCTAAAAATTACTGATGCCATTAGAAAGACCCCCAATGACTTCAATAAGCCTTTGACTTTAACCCTACCTGAATAAGTTCTGTTGACATATTATCTTTCAGCTGTTTCCTACGACAGGTTCCTTCCTCCTCTCCCTGCTCTGCCAAGTTGCCATTAATGTTGAATTTATATAAATCCGATAGGAGGTCCTCATATGTAACAAACTATTTACACAAACTCATACTATATAAACGTTCCATGGAAGCTTTCCAGACTAATTTAAAACCATACTTCCTGAAACATGGAAGCTTGCCAACAGCTTTCAGCATCATCCTGCATTTCCTTTTGACTTCATATAATGAATCAATATCTCTCTGTTAGGCAAAACAAAATTGACTACAATTAAACTGAATGAAGTTCAAATGTATATTACTGAGAAATCAGTAGAAACTAGGGAATGCCATTAAAGCAAATTGAAATGTAGCTCTCTGTTTACTTTTTTCAGGTGGTATTTTCCTTTATCAAAGCCTCATCAGTTCCTGTGCAGCTGGTTCTGCTTTTTACACACCTGTCCCAATGTCAACTGAACTGATTTTAGTTATGCTGCTAAACTCCACCATGGTTTAAATCGTTATAGATCATTTACTACCTCACTCTACTCTCTTTAAACCAGAGCAGCCTACACAGACAAAAATGGAGGCAAGTCAGTCTACCAAAGTTAAGCATGGAAGTAAGTGTATGCTGAACCAGGGCCTTTGGGAGGCACAAAACCAGTTTTGGTCCCTCAGTATCACTATTCCATGTGAATTATGAGTCTGCTAAAATTTTATAGCCCTTTGACGATAGGTCCATTAGCTATGTTAACTAGGAACTTGTACTAAAACAAACATAGATTATAAAGCCAGACTAATTCTATGCCCAGTTGAACTGAGAGATTTGTGTGTAAATGGAAAAGAAAAATATGCTATTAATACAGTTATCATATTACGAAATGATAGAAAGAGGCCTCTATTCACACAGAAGTTGTGCCATTTTAGCTAAAATCTGTTTTAAAACTAGTGCAAACCCCTGGGGGACACCTTAATTTGATTTAAAAGTGGCTTGTTTTAGTTAACTTAAACCCATTCACAACTGGCTTACGACAAGCTAAAATAAGTCTGTCTTAAAGCTGAAATAAAAGCATGTCATATAGCCTTTTGAACCAGTTTAAAATGACACTTTATATTAAACTGATGCAATTTACACATATAAACAAGCCTAGTTAGAAAATGAGAAAATTCCCTGTCTAGTTAAAAAAAAAACCCATAACTCCTCAGTTACATATCTCCAAATGGTTCATTTTTAAAAGTTCACTGGTTAATTGATTGTTGTCTTTTAAATTTATGTCATTGCATCACAACCTGCTTCTTCCTCAAGACTGGAGCCATGAATGGGAGCCATATCCAGCTCATATTAAAGCCAATAGGAATCTTTCCACTGACTTGAGTGGGAGATGGATCAGTCCCTGTGTGCACAGCAAATTCCACTTATCTGTGGGCCAAAAACATTACTGGCCTTTATTTCATTTAAATATCTGCCACTTGCCAAACCTCCTGGCTAGAAGGAAATACTGAACAACCCCACATCATCAAAAGGTAGAGAAGAAGGGAATAGTTGCATGAGTGTCTGTCTGGTGAAGTGTTGCATTCAACATGGGAAGTCCATAGAAGATCTTAGGAATTTCATAGCTGGAGAAAGCACTTTACCTAAAACTGTATTCAGTGCAACTATTCAATATAAAAAAAGGAGTTTAATTTTAGAAGTGTCACTTTCCTTACAAACTTACATCAAAGCAGGAGGAGGTTGGGGATGTTATAAAGTAATGCAACAGCAAGTGAAGACCTTCTGAGCCTTACAAGCTGTCAAAGCTCTTGGAAAGAGAGGGAAAGCTTGCTCATCAGACAGGTTTTTCCATATTGTTTGAAGTTTATTTTTTTTAAATGAATTATATAATACTAAGATAGTAAAAGTCTGATGTGCTAGAGTAGGTTTAGATTTAGAGCTGAGACCTTGCTTCCAATGGATTATCCTTATTTGCCTGTTTTAGATTATGACAACTTCAGCTTTTTGGCATAGGGTTTATCCAACTCACTGACTTCAACGGGAGTTGATTCAGGCCCTTAATTAGTGACACTGATTATTGCTTTGATACAGTTCTAACTAGGAGGAATAACAGAAAAAAAATCCCAGTTAAGTGGTGTCACAGTCCATAATTTTGAGCATTGTGGCATACTGTAAGGGAAATAGCATGTGGTTCTGACTCTGATCCTATAGTTGACCAGGCATGTAAAGAAGGCAGCCAGAGAACGAAGGGTAGCAATCCGCCTGTGTACTGTAAATTGTGGGATTTGGGGTTTAGAATTGTAGACAGATTTTCAAAATGCATTTGTGAAAGCCCGCTAGAAAGCTTACAGAACTTCAGGCTGTAACCACAAAATAAAATTTACTGACTCCTTAGTATACAGCAAATCTCAAAGTGATGAAGAATTAGAATCATCAAAAGGAGAGGCACACAGCTTAACTGTTGTATTTTAAATGGTGATGATAGATAATATATTCTCAGTGTACTGTATAGCGCTTAATGCCACTTTCCTAAAGTACATGGAACATTCTGACTTGTTATTGCATACTTCTGGTAGAGTAAGAATAGTATTTTATAATGAGAGTGGGAGGTCATATCATTTCATAGCATATAATATTAACGTTATTCCATGTTTTCTCACATATTCTGTGAGAAAACCCTTGCTTAGGCCACTAAAGGTTTTTAGCCATTTAAAAGTGTTAGATTTAAATATTTTTTCCAAGTATATAAAAGAGCTGTGGTGGTGACAATAATCTTGATCTTGGTTCCCACGTTTTACTAAAGGTTCACCTGAGTTGCAAAGTTTGTATCCAAATCTATATCCACTCTTCTCCAATGTTTGGAAGTGTCTGAATCCAGGGCCTTACCTCCTTCCATTATCAAGCCCAGCTACAAAGACTGGATCTGGATCCAAGGTTGAGCGGTTCTGATCTAGGGTTTTGGTTCAATCCATTGCAGTAGAGCTCTAGCAGCATAAAACTCATTTTGAATCAAGCCCCGACTCTCTCAGTTTGAGGTTTCATTATTTATTTTCTGGGCTCAGCAAACATAGATGTACTGAAATCCTTTTTGGAATCTTTGGAGTCATTTTCTTTTTAAAACTACTCATAACTCAAGTAGTTTGGTGCATAGGTGTTTGCATGTTAGTTTTCAGCCAGAGATGATAGCTACTGTAACTATCCTACATTTGAGCTGTAAATTACAGCTCAAATTTAGAACCTATAGAAGCTGTGTGACACTCTCTGTAGGTATTATCTGCATACTTGATGGTTATTGATAACTAAAATGAAAGTCACACAAATCAAACAGCCATATCCAATTAGAGTCCAGGGGACTGTATACACGAGAAAAAACAATTCTTGGAGGTTACCTCATCTGATGACATGCTAAGTGGACGCTGGTGGAAACAAACACCATAGGGATGTTCCACATCACATATAGATAACTGATTACATGCGGGCTCCTCAGACAAATCTAACCCTGCCCATACCCCTGAGTCCAAGCTCAGGTGGCTAGCCCAAGCCACCACCCGTGCAAAAACACCATCATTGCTACTGCAATAAGCTTGAGCAGCAAGTCTATCTACCAGTGCTGAGAATCATACTTCCCAGCTGCACTGCAGACCTAACTTTGAGAGACTGCTGTTCCCAAAAGGATATAGTTAGGTCATTGTGTTTTACATTTAATAGTTTTGTCTCGCTATTTGAACAGGAGAAATAAGCTGATTTTATTTTTGCCAAATATTTTACATAGAATAAATCACTTGAAACTGTCGACAGTTATGATGAAAGAATTAATTGCTGCATGACAACACCTGCCAGCACTTTTCTATTGAATCAAAAGCCAGATTTTAAAGACAGCTACCGTTGAATAGGTCAGGTTCTTGTTCACAAACCAAAGAGGAACTGCACTTCTTAAAAACTTTAAATAGTTTGATATATGGTTATGGTTAGAGGATATGAAGCAGTCTAAAGACAACTGATGTCTTAGACTATCTCTGAGATACTCAATAGCTTCTGTTTGGTGATCACCCGTGTGACACAGCATGAAGTTCTATAAGATAACCAAGTTTTCACTTTGTTTTCTAGATTGTCTGGAAATGACACAGAGGTGGCTGTCTAGGATCAATCATCTGGTTTGTTCCATCCCTTGTGTGCCAATCCAAAAATCATGGGGCCACGAACAGGTCAGATCTTGCTTAGCAAAGAACTCTCCTATCTCTAATTCATTATTTCTTTTAATATCTATAGACTTACTAAAGTCTGAAAACTACCCTACTGAACATGCTCCAAATCCTGACACTTAAGAGGTCACAGAACGTTCAAATTTGCTTCCTTCAACTTCTGAATATATAACCTGAAATACACTCTCTTAAGTAGAAAGTAGACTGGGGAGGAACAAGTACATAATTACTCAGAACACGAGTGAAGAACACCGTCATCTCCTAAACAAAGAATCCTGAAACCCTGAATGGACATTGTGGGAGTGGGAGAATAAGAATATTGAAAGCTGAAATCTATAGAGAAGGAGAATGACAGGTGACTAATTTTCCCTTCTCTAAAGATATAATTAGACTTGGAAGGATTAGATTTTTAATTCAGGAAAAACAACAAAAAAGATATTTCCACTGACAATAATCAAACATTTATAGATAGACAAAGTAAGCAAAATGCTGCTTGAGAACTTAGAGTATAATCTAAGGCTATTTACGTTTTATATTTTGACATGTGATGTTGACAATTTGTGTTTTAACACTTACAAAATTTCAATTTATTGAATCTCAACATCTACTGTCATTAGATAATTATTGGTGTCTTACCTCCCTATAATTTCCCCTACTGTGAAAATTTAAGTCAATAAATATAGAAAAATACTTAAAAACAAATATCACCACAAATATCACCATTATCTGTAAAAACTATTTTAAAAAAATCAAATTGTGTCAAATCTAGATAAATCCACAAAAGATTTTCATTCTTTGAAAGGAGGTAGCTCAAGGGGTGTCCCACTAGTAAACATATCAGTACATACATAGAAACACAAATGGTTCAAGCTACACCCAAGTGTAAGCGTGCAACTCTTTGCCAAATACATCCCAGAAAAAGTAACTTGTCCAAAATGTAAAATGGGAGATCATAAACACATAATACGTCCAGGAGGACAGAGAGGTTGCATTCCTTAGCTTGGGTGTAGAAAGAAGGACAAGAGAATTGACATGACTGCTCTTAGGAAGTGAAACCTGTATAACATTCAGGCTTAAAGGTGTCCAAAGCCTAGGCCACAAGGCCAAGATCAGCAGTTTGAAAGGGAGAGGAAAACAAGAGTCAAAAGCATAAAGATGGGAGAGGCCATAAGACTGTTCCATTAGATAAGGCCAACTGACCAGTACAGAAGGCGTGGTAAACTAGCTGCAGAGAGGAGGGTGAGGTTAACAGACTCCCAACCCTCTGGCTAGATAACTGCAGAGAAAGGAGGGGGTCAGAGAGGTCTCTGACAAAGTCTCTGACAGATCTTCTGATAATCAGAAAAAAACAGCTGGACCCCAGAAGTGAAAAACACAGCATGTCACTGCGATCTTTTGGGCCATAAAAGGAGGCTTGTTGGGGGAGGGAATTCGGAGTTATTTGTCTCAGTTTATTCTGAGGCAAAGGGGCTCTGGGACTGATCACCCCACAGCACTCCCCACCGGGCCCCGCAGGATGTGAACAGGCCGGGTGAAAAGGAACCTCGAAGGCCTGGCCAGCTGACGGGAAAGAACATCAGACCAGCCATCTGATAACCAAAGGAAAGGTAAATTAAAGTGACAAGAGTCCAGAGTAGCAACTGGCTCTTAAATGAAAAAATAACACAAAAAGTTTTAAGGTTTTCCCAGCTTTATGCTGAGACTCTTAAGTAAAGGAACAAAAACTGCATCAGCCTTGGGTTTGGAATTGATGTAGGAATAGGGGAAGATATAGGATTTTTGCTTTGGGTATAATTGTGCTAGCATTTCTGCTTCTCTGTATGTGTGCTTATAGATGCTCTTATTCTATCAATTATAATGTTGTGTTAGAGAGTGTGTGGTGAAATTATAAGCCAGTTACCAGGACTGAGACTATCTTATGTGCAGCCGCACCAACCCCCCCCCTCAGGGCTTTGAAAGCAAGGGTGCACAGGTGAATGTCATGTCCCACTGGATCCCCTTCTTGCATGAGTGCATAAACGGGCAACCTCTGTGCTTGGTGTCATGCTGCTCTAACTCTGCTGCAGGGGGGAGGAAAGTGTGAATGAGGGAAAACCACTGACCAGGACTGGGACTAAATCCTGTGTACCCCAGTACACAGGTGAACCCCATGACTCAGCGGGTGTGAATGAGACCCCCATACAACAGCACAAAGAGTCCTGTGTGATTGTGTTTTACATATGGGCTTGTGTTCTTGATTGCATTGGTTTATGTGTATATTGGGCTCTGTTATACTCTGTATGTTATGTGTTTAAAGCCATACTGATGCAAAACCCTGAATCTGCATTCATGCAATAAGCAGCATTGCAGTTTAGAGAGTTTGTGGATATTGGATGTTTATTGTACTGCTAATCACTGCCTTAACCTGTGTGATTGTAATCATAGGGCCTTAATAAATGTCACATGCAGAGTAAATAGACAAAAATCATTGTTAGTGGTGTTCTTTGCCTAGGGGCTTTGGGAGCTTCCCAACATCCGCATTTAAAAGGATCAGGTATTTGTTTAGGCTCCCTTCCCCCTTGAGGGGATAAAGCTCTAACAAAACCCAAAGTACTAACCTGTTAGGGTCCCAACACAGACAGTAAGAACTAAAGATCAGAGCAGGGACAAACTTGAGGTGGGGAGTAGCAGAGGAGTACATAGTCAGGTTCCAGGTCAGGGTCAATACCAAGGGTCAGAGCCTGAGACAGATTTCGGGGTAAGAGTCAGAAAGCAAAGTCCAAATCCAGTTGAGGTTGAACCCAAGAGTTGAGCAAGGAGAAGTCATGGCAGCTACAGGGAATCCATGCTGTTGCTTGGACAGATTCCTGGGACAGTCCTTAGGTTTATATAGGGCAGAGAGTCAATCAGGAGCCATGGGGCTGCCGTCTGTCAGACCTATGGCGAGACTTCCCATGGTATTGGTCCACAGTGGGTTGTAAGCAATAGAGTGCAAGCTGGTTACAGCTGCTGCTAAATAGCACCTTTGCATATCTGGGTTCTAGACCTGCAGGGCCTTACGTGTCCATGTAGTTGCAATGTGTATCACAGCTAAGAGTTGTCTTGTGGCAAAGGAAAACGAATGTCTTGCCACGATCTCACCAATATCTCACAACAAGGTGTTCCACAGGCTAATTGTGCACAGTGTAAAAAGTATCTCTGTCAATCAGTTTTTAATTCTCAGCCTTCTACTGTTACTGACTGTCCCCTTGTTCTTGTGTTATGATGAGAAAGGTAAATAGGAGCAACAAATGTACCTCTTCTCTGCCGGTTAATATTTTTTCTGCTTTTAACGTGTTCCCTCTTGCTCATGTCCTGCCTAAACAAAACAACCCAAATCTTTTCAATCTCTGTTCACATGGAAGATTTCCCATGTCTCTAATCACTTCCTTTGCTTGTCTCTCAACCCCTCCTTTATTTCTGTTATGTGCTTTTGAGACAAGTTGGCCAAAACTGACTGCTGTTGCTGAAACAGCAGCTTATAACTGCCAATACAACAATGGCAGGGTTAAATTTGAAAATACAACATGAGAGATCTGGAAATTTTATACCAAGAAAAGAAAAGAAAAAAGTCATACTTGATCATACTTTCATGAATAATTCATAATTTCTTAGGTGAGTTCACAAACTGTGAGGCTAATAAAAATCATATGGGAGACTCTTTCCTTACCAGCTGTACTCTTTGCCTCTTTTCTCCAACTCCCATAATTTTTTTTACAAAAGGAAAAGTGTAATAGTATTGTGTAGTGTACTTAGACAATGATCTGTTTTGGAGCCAGGCACTCATCTGATGTAAAACAGCATAGCATCAGAAAAGTTGGTGGAGTTACAGTGATTTACATCATGATTCTCAACCAGGGGTACACATACTCTGGAGGGTAAGCAGAGATCTGCCAGGCAATTATTTAACTCATCTAGATATTTGCCTAGTTTTACAACCCGTTACATAAAAAGCTTTACCGAAGTCAGTACAAACTCAAATGCCATACAGGCAATGAATTGTTTATACTGTTCTATATTCTATATCAGTATTTCTCAACCTGGGGGTTGACCCCCAGGAGGGTCGTGGGATGGGTTTGGGGGCGTTCACAAGTGCAGGGCTAGTGTTGGGGGGAACAAGCAGGACAATTACCCAGGATCACACAGGGAATCGTGAAGCTAGCTTATAAGGCAGGGGTCAGCAACCCCCGGCATGCGTGCCAATAGTGGCACGCAAACCCACTTTGAGCAGCACACGGTGCCCTGTTGTTCCATGGAAATTGCTGTTCCTATTGCTGAAAGCCACCTTGGGAGGTCCCTCTCCATGGTGTCCCTGGGGACGGGTCTCCAGGCACACTCCAGAGAGGGGCAGCTCCAGGCAGCTTCTTTCCATGATGTACCTGGGGACCTAACCCCAGGCACACTGCAGAAAGTACCCACGTGGAGCAAGTCCTCCCTGTAGTATGCCTAGGCACGCCCCCACCCCAGCCAAAAGAAGGCGCCCGGAGTGGCTCCTTTCAGCGGTGGCTGGGGCAGGAGTTCCCGAGGGACTCTGCGGAAAGAAGCCGCTCTGGGCTTCTTTTGATGGCATGCCCGGGGACCACCAGCCCCAGCCATGGCCACCGCTGAATTTTCAGGCAACGGTTGCTTTTTTTTTCCCATCAGAGGGGGCTGCCAGCACAGCTGAGGGGTCAGGGAGGAGGAGCTGGTATGGGGGTCAGCAAAAGTTGCCAACCACTGCCGTAAGGCATATACTTCAGCCCTGGACAGCTGAAGCCTGAGCTCCACCACCTGGGTCTGATCCCTGAACCCTGCCATTCAGGCTGAAGCATATAACTTAACTTTGCAGAGCCCCTATGGCCTGGAGCCCCAGGCAGAGCACTGCTGGCCACCCCTTAATGCCAGCCCAGCACTTGCAACCAATCTAAATCTGTCCTGTGACCCTCCTGGGGATCCTGACCCCAAGGTTGTGAAACACTGCTCAAGGATCACACTGAAATGTAAGTACACTATTTATATTCCAGTTAATTTATTTTATGATTAAATGGTAGAAATTTTTCAGTGATAATGTGCTGTGATACTTCTATATTTTCATGTCTGATTTTGTAATCAAGTAGTTTTTAAATGAGATAAAACTTGGCATATGCAAGACAAATCAGACTCCTGGAAAAGGAACAGCAATCTGGAAAGACTGAGAACCGCTGATTTACATCATCTGAGGCCTAAGATACCCAGAATACCCACAGAAGTCTCAAAGCTGCTTACTGAGATAAATAAGTTGTAATGTGTTTATTTAGCAAACAGAAATGATAATGGACACAGATCCGTTTGCGTGATCTTTTTGCTATTTGGTAAATGTGCATATTACACGACTAGATATGCACACATAAAATCTGACAAGTAGTTTCTGAATGGTCATCCAGAGAAAAAATATCCTTTGAGAGAATAAATCTTCCTGCATTGCACAGGAACAATAAATTGTGACAGACGGCCTGGGCTCTGTCAATAATTTATACCTCTGGAATCAGTTAAGATAGATACTGTATATGACCAGCATAAGGGTGTGAGCTAACTCATCTAGTAAAAAACAATGGACATGTACACCAAAAGTCAGTCACCTTGACTAAAGTGAAGATCAAAATGGCCTATTTAATGCTGGACTTGGAAAGAGGGAATTGAGGGAACTTCCCAGATATAATAGGGGCAATTGTCCTTGCAGGGGGCCAAAGAATATGGCATTTGATTGAGATAGTACTCCTCATCAAACACTCCTTTGAGGAAATATTGATGTAACTTCACCATGATATAGTAATGAACTTGGAGAGGTGCTTGGAAAACTGGCCAAGTGAGGGAGTGACCTCTAGACACAGCAAGAGGAAGCTGTCTGGTTGAACAAGGGAACAGTCAGAGAGAAGACTGATTTCTTGAAATGTACGATTTTCTTTGCTTTTCTCTGTAACGGAGCTAAGGGGAGCCTACCTCACAGGGCTTCGCTAAGTACAAGTAAACAGTTTCTTGTGTTTCTTGTTTTTTTCCCTACCATTCTCTCTCTACTGTTAATAAATTTTGCTTTTCAAAAGACTGATGTATTGGGTAATTTCATGAAGCATTCCAGGAAAGAGATGAAAATTTCTCAACCTCTAGACAGGATACTGAAGGCAGGGCCGTCCCTGGGGGAGGGGAAGGGGGGCGAACAGGGCAATCATCCCAGGACCCACGGTTACGCGGGCCCCGCACTGTCCCACTCCCACCGGGGCAGAGCGGGGCCTGCACCGCAGCCCCCCCACAGCCACACTCTTCCCTGTTCCCCGTTGCCTTCGGCAGGGAGCCGAAGGCAGCGGGGTGGGCTGGGAGCACTAAGCCCGGCCACTGGGCTAGCCCACCCCACCCCTGGGGCGGAGCAGGCAGGCCCAGGGGAGGGGCAGGTTGCCGGGGCCCGCCTCTGGGCCAGCCTGCTGCAGCCTGCCCCGTACAGCCAGGGCCAGCCCTCCCCGGTGGAGTGCGCTCGGCTGGAACCGGGTCCCGGCGGCGGCCTCGGGTCCCCGGCTGGGGCACCGGCTGCAGCAGCCTGGGGTCCCGGCTGTGGCTGGCTCCCCCCACCGGCGTCTCCCACTTCCGGGGCTGGGGCTGGAGTTGGCTCCCTGCCGGCAGCCTCAGCCTCCCCACCTGGGCTGGCTCCCTGGGGGAGGGTGGAGTGGCCCGCCTCCCCTCCAGCATGGGGGGGGGGGCGCCTAGGCCAGTGGCCCTGGGCCCCGTTCCCCCCACAGTACGGCCCTGACTGAAGGGTAAGCAGTTTCTACAGCCCAAGTATACCATGAGGTCTCAGTCACATGAGGAATCAACACACATGTCTTTTCCAATTATGATGAAGCCCTAAGATCTGCAGTCAGCAGACTCAGAGTTTAGTGGGGTTGGTTTCTGTTTTAAGTAATTCTGTTTTTCTAGTTATTAAACTAAAATGATGTATAATATTTGTTTAATTGTGTATGTGTGTGTAGCCAGTGTGACTGGTGTAAAAGAGATGAGAAGGAATGTAAGAGCACAAAATGATGGCAGGCAGGAGAGAGAGAGAAGGTGGGTGCGAGGAAGATGAGGACACCGACATATATGATGTTCAAAGTGAACTGCAGCAGTTTGGAATGATTCCGATTGATTTTAATGGGTGTAAGATCAGGCCCTGAGTGAAGTGAATCAATTGCAGACATGGAAGTGAAGTGAGGGTGAAAAACAGTTAGCATCCCATAGCGACAATGCTGGCTGACACTGAGAGAGTTCTGCTGTGCTGTAAAGTGGGAGTCTGGACGCCATAGAAACGCTCACGCTGATGCTGTGCTAGAGCTGGGGAAAGGCAGGCTGGACACCCAAGCCAATAGATTAGAAGTGGAAGGAATAAATGGGGCCTAAAAGTTTTTGGTTTGTGCCCCTGGGACAACTAAATGGTATGAACTAGCAAACCCATGTTTCTTCCTCCCTCCCCTTCACTCTTTGCCCTGCTAATTATGAAGGTAGCAGAGAAGCTCTCTGTTTGGAGGTGAGGACTGGCAAATGCAACTTCATATTTATTTTACACACTTCTTATATTAAAACTATTACAAGAAGATTTTAAGCTGTCTGGCAGGACCTAGCAGTATTTCGATGATTGTTTAACTTGGTTCCTTTTGAAAGTATGTTCCAGGATCAGCAAGCTGTTTAGTGTAGCAGCCAGAGGCAGCATTAAAAAATCATTTACTTTTTACACCTCTCCATTCTTAGAAAACGAGTGAATTTACATAGCAGACACTTTCCTGAGTGACTCCACATCTGTGCTGTCAGTCAGTATTAAATGCAGAAGTTGGTTCAATAAAAGATACTGCCTCACTACACTTATCTCTCTCAATCAGTCTTAAAGGCAGTTGCTACCTCAGACATCAGTGAATGAATTATGAGTAATTTAAAAGGAGTCCTGTGGCAGTTTTACAGACTAACAAATTTATTTATTGCATGCTCTTTCGTGGGAGAAAATCCCTCTTCGTCAGATGCTTGAAGATGGGGAATTTACAGAATGGGAGGAAAATAAATGCAGGGAAGTGTAAGTCAGGATCAGGTCAAACTGTTAGCAAATCAATGAAGTAGTTTAGATTCAAACACTGGGGAAGAGCATATAGAGGAAGGGGAGGTCAAATCACCTGTTGTAATGAGAAAAAAATCTGTAGTACCTGTTTAACCCTGAGGCAACGGTGTCAAATCTGTATATGAATTCTAATTCTGCAGCTAATTCGAAGCTTCAAAGAGAAACAGCAGAACTAGAATTCATATGCAGATCTGACACCATTCCCTCAGCAGGGCACCGGGTTTAGTTTTGGGCCCCTAACAGGGAACCAGATCCAAGGAGTGTGCTTGCTATGAAAAGCCAGGGGTGCGGGTGGTTTCTGGGGCCCTCAGCAGGGAAGCAGGACCATGGAGGGGGCCAGCCGCAGGGATCCAGGGCTGCGGGAGGCCCCAGCTAGGGTGCCAGGGCTATAGGGATCTGAGGCTGTGTGGGCACCGGGTGGAGCATTGGGGCCACAGGTGGGCACCCAGAGAGCTGTGGCCGTGGGGGTGGGTTGGGGCACCAGTGGGGTGGAGGGGGCTGACCGCAGGGATCTGGGGCCGTGGGGGATGCAGGAGGGGCACTGGACCTGTGGGGGCAGGGGGTGGGGCTGTGGGTTGGGTTTCGGGGTCCCCGGTGGGATGCCGAGGCCATGGAGAATGGGGGGCAGGACCAGTGCCAGGGAGCTCTCTAGAGGGCCCCCCAAGGGGCCTTTGCCTAGGGCCCCAGATAGGCTAAGGCCTCCTCTGGCTGGTGCACAGCGTGGGAGACTCCAATGCAGCCTCCCAGGGCCACGGGCCCTGGAAGGCCACACCGGACGGCCTCACCGTGAAACAGCTGGCCCCGCCCCCAGGCAGAGCGAACAGAAGCTGGCCCGCCCTGCCCCGCCTCCGGGGGCAGGGCAGCCAGCCTGGGGGCAGGGCAGGACAGAGCACTGAGCTTGGGCCTGGCCTCCCTGGCTCCTCTCCAGGGCCCAGCCCCCTCCGCCCCAGCACCGGCAGGGAAGGAGCACTCTTAGCACTCCTGCCCTGCCAGCATGGAGCTGGGCGGGTGCTGGATTATTGGGGGGGATTTTAGGGGCTGGAGCCCAGGGCCTGCTTTTTGGCCAGGGCCCAGGGTGTAAGCCCTTAAACCCCTCCAATAATCCAGCCCTGCTGTTCCCCAGTGTTTGAATCTAAACAACTGCATTGATTTGTTGTTACAGTCTGATCTGATCCTATGACTTACACTTCCCTGCATTTATTTTTCTCCCATTCTGTAAGTACCCCATCTTCCTGGTGTTTGACAAAGTGCAGGGCTGGATTAATTGGCCCAGCGCTGCCCCCCACCATGGGGCCCTCCCTGCCTCGCCCCCCACAAAGGCCCTGGAAGGCCGCACGGGAGCGGTGGCGGGCAGCCTCACCGCGAACCAGTGGGCCCCGCACCCAGGCGGAGTGAACAGAGGCTGGCCCGCCATGTCCTGCCACTGGGGGCAGGCCAACTGGCCCAAGGGTGGAGCACAGAGCCTGAGCCTCGCCTCTCTGGCTTCAGGGCCCTGCTTCCTCCAACCCCCTACACGCTGGGCAGGTGCTGGATTGTTGTAGGAGTTTTAGGGGCTGGAGCCTGGGGGTTAAGCCCCTAAAACCCCTCCGATAATCTGGCCGAGAAATAAATTTGTTAGTCTTTTAAAATGCCACAGGACTCCTTGTTTGTTTTGCTAAACTAGACTAACACGGCTACCCTTTGGAAAAATGAAGTCAAATTCCAAAGGGGTAGCCGTGTTAGTCTATTGTAGAAAGACAACAGAGTCTTGTGGCACTTTTAAAGACTAACAGATTTAATTAATTAATTGTTTAATTTAATTAATTAATTAATAATGCGATTAATAAATCTGTTAGTCTTTAAAAGTGCCACAAGACTCTGTTGTCTTTGGAACATGAGTAATTTATTCACTTTAAGACACTTCTAAGAACAACGCTGCCTTTTTTTTTTTTTTTTTTTAAATGTTGGAGACTTTACTCTTAATTTTAAAATGTTGCTGATGGCTAATGGCTATGAGCACAAATCATTATCTTTCAAGAAGTTTTCTTTAGTCACTGCTGGGCTCAGATCTTACAATCTCACATCTCTTTAGAAATGCAGGGATTTGTTGAGGGGAGTGACAGCTACAGCATAACAATGAGCAAAAGAAAAGATGTGTTTGCATTGTGCTCTTGATTAGGCAGTGATTTGACTTTAAATTTTCACCCTTTCTGAAACCTTATAAGAAACAATCAAACAAACAAACCAGGTTTCTGTGTCTGAGGCTATGTACACACGATCACTTTATTGCACGGTAAGGCTCCTTACCACGCAATAAAGCAAATAAGCGTACACACGATCAATTTCTCTGTTGCGCGGCAACACCTTCTTGCCGCGCAACAGTTAAACCACTCAAAATGAGAGTGGTAGCATTATTGCGGAATAGCTGTTCCGCGGTAATGCTCGTGTGTACTCATTTTGCGCAATAGACAGCCCCCGGAAATGTCCCAGAGTGCCAATCGAGGCCACTCTGGGACATTGGAGCTGTCAAATATGTCAATTTCACTGCTCTAGCAGAGCAGTGAAATTGAGTATTTTTGGGAGCTGCCCGGTTTGGCAGCTCCCCTGGACTGAGCTAGGGGGCTGGCCCAAACCAGCTGCCCACGCTGGTTCGAGCCAGCCCCCCAGTTCAGCTCCCGGGCTTCGGGTGCCGGCAGGCATTCCAGCGCTTAAGCGCCGCAGCGCCTGCTGACACCCGAACCAGCTTGGAGTTCAGGTGGCAGCAGAAGCTCCCGCGGAGCTTCTGCCGCCACCTGAACCCCTGGACTGAGCTGGGGGGCCAGCTCCAGTCCGAGCCAGCCCCCCAGCTCAGCTCCCGGGCTTCGGGAGTCAGCAGGTGCCGCGGCGCTTTGAATCCTGAAGCCTGGGAGCTGAGCTGGGGGGCTGGCTGTGGGCAGTGCATGGTGGGACAGGTGCCCACCATGCACTGCTCTTCTTTTGCAAAGGAGCATTCACATGGTGAATGCTCCTTTGCGAAAGAAACAGCACGTGTGTACATAAGAAAGCGCTATGTTTATAGCAATAACTTATTGCGGGACAAGTGTTCTCGTGTGTACATAGCCTGAGGCAAGAGTATTATTAGGATATTATCTGAAGCCTGGCCATGAAATTTCGGTGGCAAAATTTGAACAAGGTATCCAAAATAATCAAACTAAACACTTTAGAAATGAGAAGATATAACTTATTTATCAGACAGGTTAGTGTCCCATATATCCTTGGATAGCCTGGTTGTGGACCTGGGAATTTCTGTCTGTGATGAGCTGTATATCTAGGCCTTCCCCTCGGGGTGAGGATGGGCACCTCTCTTGTCCTAGGTGTCCTTCCCTGGATGTTGACAATGCTGTACAGCCAGTTTGGGGTGTGGTCTCTGGCTCTATGACTTTGGAAGGATGCCCTCTTCCAGAAGCACAAAGCAGGTTAAATTAAAAAACAGACAAACAAAATAGTCCTGCAATCCACAAAATGATCCAGACTCTCCTCAGAAAGGTAGTCTCTGTGAAGGGCAGCAGGGCTCCTAACCTTCTGTGTGTCTGAAGGGCCTAGGGTTGGAGATTTTAATAATTTCCAGGAAACATAATGCATAAGCATGACATATTCTGGGTTGATGGTGGAAAAAGACTGAAAAGCTTAAGTAGGAAATATGGTTATGAGTGAATTTATAGTGTTGGGTGCAAAAGCATGGTGTCATGTGCAAAATGTATAGTACCGTATGTACCAGACTAAAGTGCAGGTGCAAATCTTGAGTGCCGAGTACACAAGGCAGGAGAATGAGGCCACAATACTGGATGGACTGTTGGTAAATGGACTTTGGACTGCCCAAACAAGCTGCTTTCCTCACAGGTAGCAACCCGTGTTCTCCTGTCCTATCAGATCAAGAAAAGAAGATAAAGAGGCTTTATCAGTTTGTGTGTTGCTCTACTAATTGTCCCGTCATCCATTCCTGCCTCCGTCATCACATGCTTTAGTTCCCGCTGTCCGTTCCTGTCGTCATTCCCTGTGGATCCAATCCTGCTGTCTGCCCCCGGTCGAGAATGCCCAAAGGGTGTGAGTTATGAAATGCTGTTATTGTTTCTGTTTCCCCGTTATGAGACACTGTGATTTGCATCCCTAGGCTTTAGGCCCATTGGGTACCTGCTCTGTGTTTCTTTGTTAATAAACTGATACTGTTTATCCTACTGACTTGTGAGTCTCTAATGCGAGTCCGTGGATGATAGGTGCTGCTACAGATGACCTTCTAAGGGTGCTTCCCATAAATTTGGGCCTGCTGCTGGTTAAATTGGGAGGGATAGGCCCACTGGCTCCAGGCAGGGAGTGAGGCCTGCATTTTATTTCTGTATCTCTCTCTCTCCGCTTATCTGGTAACACCAAGATGAGGCCCCCGGACTTGACAAAAGGAAACACAGCAAAGACAGGCCATCTGTCTCTTCAGAGGGGCCAGGCAGCAGCAGAGGCTCTTCATCCACTTTCCTGATAAGGAACCTGTTCCGTGGGACTGAGGAGTGACGTGATCTAGCTCTGCCTTCCTCTGAGTGCCATCCTTTACTGGGACCTGCCCCCTTCCCAGGATCAACAAGGCTCACAGGTGCACTGGATTGGGGCTGATTGTGCCAAAATAAGCTCTTTAACCCCTTCCTGACCAGGGTGGGGACCTTCCCATCAGTGTCACTAATACAAATAACATTTTGTTGCAAGCAATGACAGCCAAGCAATCTCAAAAATGTCATGGTTAACAAGGATCCAAAAAAAAAAAAAAGAAGGTAATTATACGGCATCTGAAGAACACTGGAAAGTTTGGATACAGAATAAAGTCTATTTGGTTAATGAGTGGCATAGAAGAGAAGACAGCTAAATGAAGCTTAGCTTGGTGGTGAGGACAGTTTTTTCTTCTGTTTGTGTAGGATCTAGAACAATGGGGTAGTAGCTCATAACTGGAGCTCCTAGGTGCTATTGCAATATACCTAAAATAAAAATAATCCTTAATGGTCCATCTCCTCAGATGAGTTCATTGATTAAAAAGCTATGGAATCCTCTACCAGCATCTTCCCCAAGATGCTCGTTTAATTAGCAGGGAACTTCCCAGCACCGTGGTCCAGCAGCCTTCACTTCTAACATGTGAGTGCTGTGGGCTATGGACTCAAATACCAAGAGAAGGAGAACTGTCAGAAAAGACTCAAGAAAATTCAAAATATAAAGATGGGCTGCAGGGAGGAGTTCTCTTAATTTTAAACCCATTAAACTGAAGTAACTGCTACAAAAATTTTGCAAACCACTTAACAATAATACACCTCCCAGCTTCTCAGTTAAAGCAAAAACCAACAGCCCAAGTTAGAACAAGCCCTAATCTACATGAAGAAAAAAGAAAACCTGTCCAGCCTGGTTGGGCTTCTGCCAGGCTAACAAAATAATCCCAATCTGGAGCAGGCCTCTGCCTAAATCAGGATCCCAGACCAGCCAGACTCTCCCTCACCATTACTAAACTCCAGACAATCAGCCATTACTCTTATGATAGACCACTGATGTCCTAAGATGCATTAACTTTTAATTAGCTTTTCCATGTGGATTTATTCCCCAGCAAACCTACCCCAGGCCTATCCCTGTGGTGTTAGTTGTGAATGTTTAGAGTCACTATGCAGGGTGAGCATAAGAAGGCATACAGTAAGGAGTTAGTCTGTGTACACAGGAAATAAAGACAGCCTTGTATTCATCCTGACCTTGGTGTGTTGGATCTCTAATCTCTACACATGCCTTCACAGCCTCACACCCTCTGCAGATCTGAAGGTTCTTCTGTGGGGATTGGGCCATAGGGAGAAATGCTGCATGCAGATGGAAATATCAGAGCTTGCTTCCACTAGAAGAGAAGGTGGAGATGAAAGTAAAAGAGAGAGTCCATTCATTCACTGCCAATTCGGGGCATAATCAAGTTTGACACTACCACTTACAGAAAAATTCTAAATTAAAATAAACATTAGATAATTTTCTAGACAACAGAAGAAGAAAAAGCCCATGTAGACTGCTACAATTAAATAGACACTAAAGAGGCTAGTGCATATAAATGTCATGGGCAAACCAATACTCAGTTTTGTTCAACATTAATTTTTGACTGAAAACTTGGCACCTGCCAACTCTATAGCTCCAGCACATTGTGTAACAGGTGATGAATCAGAGCATCAGGAAAGAAGGAGTGCTGCCTGTGATTAGCAATGATGCATTGTATTGCATAGATGGAAAAGACTGTTGTCTTTAAAAGTGCCACAAGACTCTGTTGTCTTTCTACAATAGACTAACACGGCTACCCCTTTGGAATTTGAATAGATGGAAAACTGAATCAAGAGACAACATACATGTGTATAAAAATAAGTGCAGTGTACAGCTCTGTCGGATTCCATAACGCATTAGGTGACCTCAGCATAGAACAGCAGAACAGACACACCCAGAGACCGATATGAAAGACAAGATATCTACAATGTACAGCAAAACAAACAAGGAGTCCTGTGGCACTTTTAAAGACTAACAAATGTATTTATCGCATGAGCTCTGATCTTCAAAGCGTCTGAAGAAATGGGATTTTTCTCCCATGAAAGCTCATGCGATAAATACATTTGTTAGTCTTTAAAAGTGCCACAGGACTCCTTGTTTGTTTTGCTGAATCACTTGAGATAAAGTTGCACAAAGGTCTCCAAGAAGAAAGATTTACCTTTTTCTCAGTAAAGTAGCCAAGCCCCTGAGATAACTGTGAACTTGTCCTAGGATTACAGTGACATAAAGATTCCATATTACTGTTTTTTCACTCCAGTCTACATCTTAAAAACACAAAGGGCTCTTCAAATAGAAAAAATAATAAATAGCAAATAGACTCAGTTTGCAAGTGCCATTTTCTCTATCATCCTCTTTAATGTACTGATTTAATTGCATCAAACCATTTCAATAAATGTCAACATGGTGAGCACAGAGATTAGATAAAGTCTGGACACTGCTAACACTTCTCTGGTTATTCAATCTTCTGATGACACAAAGGGGGGAAAAGCAGTAAATTGTTTTGCGTGCTATTAACTTTTTCTATAGTAAATTTTGTGAAGTTTATTGTATTTGTGGTTTACAATTTAGATAAAAACAGACTAGTGCCCTGAAATATAGACATTATACATGTCAAAATACAAGCAAATTTGTTTCTGCATTAACACAAGCTATATCAGAGACAATTCATCTTATTAACCTCCAGTATTACTACATAAGATCTGCGTGCCTTGCATGTATATACCTTGTCATCATCTTTGTTTAACTTCATTCAGATTCAAGCTCTAACAGGTATTTGTCAAGATGAAGATGAATGATGTCACTGTACTTTGCTTTAGGTGTTTTACAACTCACATCTGGCTAGACTGTGTTTAGTTCACAACCCTTCCAGTAAGGATGGCTATTGCTTAAGTATCTCGTGTGTGCGCTGACATTCTGCAATGCATAATGTCAACTGTGTACAAACACACCTTGAAAAACTGACTTCGCACCTCTGAAGGAGATGATATACTTCCTTGGTGGTATTATGGTTAGCTCTCAGTTCACATTGGCTTGTAATACTGAGACAGGGGAAATAAATGCTGTATGTTTCTGGGAGAAAAGACTACAACCATCGCAATTTTTAATTAATTTGGCTTCCATAGAATAAGCTGGTTTTTTCACAATATTTTCAGGCTGTAATCCCTACTATTTTTTGTGCTTCCTATACCAGAACTCATGGAGCAAACACAGGCCTGGTCTAAAAAGAACACACTGAAGACATGGGAATAATACCTCATATGCCAGGGCCAAATTTGGCCCGGCACAGTCACTTTAAGAGTTGACCTACAACAAACAGAAATAGCTTTGGATGAAATCCTTTCATCCCTTCCCCAGTCACAGAAAGCTCAAAATTCAGCAAAACTTTCACAGCATGTGATGGGGTTGGAGAAGGTGGAGGAGTATCAGGAAGCCGAAAAGATCTGCAACTCCCTTCATGCTGTGGAATCAACCCCCAAAGTAACTCTCTATAGGGGGGTGTATGAGAGAGGAGTAGTGGCTTGATCCAAGCATGGCAACTGGGTATGCACAACAACCTTATGGATCCATTGGACAAAAGCAATAAATAGAAGCAATGAAGCAGGGGTCACAAAGGAGCTAAACAGGTGCCCTACCATCTGCTTTATATTGTGGTCCAGGTAGGATTCAGGCCCCCACCCCCAAAACCTGCTTACTCAGACTTTGCATGTGGAATATGAATTTCACAATTAGTTATTCTCCAGATTTATGCCAACATGTAAAACATAGGAGAAAATATCAAAAAGGGCAAAAACGACATCAGATTGAAATGTGTTAGCGGCACATTTGTTTCAGCTATAAATAATTTTTGAGAGAAAGAAAAGTTAACATCATTTTAATAAATGAGACAGTCCTAATTTTTCATTGCAAACATTTTTACTCTGGTAAGTTTTCATTACCTTCAAAGGGGAGTTGAGGAATTGAGCTGAGAGGAGGAGCAGGTATGAAAAGTAGGTAAGAAAAGAGAGAGAAAAACATGTATGTAACAGCAACAGCAACAACTTGAAAGTACTCCCTGTTAACTTATAATAACCACTTCCTGGGATAAATAAATTCCACAGCCTCTAGGCTCAGAGCTATTAATTAGTCCAGATCTGGTTATTACCTTGTAAACAGGAAGCACCTTCAAGTAATTACAGTAATAATATAGCTGTGAAACAAATAATAATAGCCGAGAAATTCAAAGTTAACAACATATTCTGTCTATATATACACCTTTCATCTATTCCTCTGTGTCTAGAGCAGCGGTTCTCAACCACTGTGTTGGGACACATTACTGTGTCGCCACACAGCGGTTAAGTGTGTCTCAGACAGCTGGAGATGGCTAGATTTGGCTTCGGGGGAGGGGAGCTAGTGTGTTCTGTAGGGTCAGGATCCACTGCCAAGCGTGTCGCGATCTGCAGAATGTTGAGAATCACTGGTCTAAAGAATGTCATGGCACATCTGATATGGACATATCACTTAGGCTATGTCTACACTTGCTAAAATTAGTTCGAATTAGTTAGTTCGAACTAACTAATTAGAACTAATTTTAGTTAATTCGAATTAGCTTAATTTAAACTAAATTTCAATGGCTGGTTAGTTCGAACTAAGAAATGAGTTCAAATGAACATGGCCACATTGGCTAATTCGAACTAGTTAGTTTGAATTAAAGCCTTACTTCTGAAGCCCTATTCGAACTTATTAGTTCGAATTAAGGAAGCCCTTAATTCGAACTAACTAAAGCCTAGTGTAGCCATGGCTTTAGTTAGTTCGAATTAAGCTTCCTTAATTTGAACTAACTTGCCAGTGTAGACATAGCCTTAGTGTTCAGGTCAGAAAGAGATGAGATTTCACACCCCCCAGATGATCTGGTGTCTGTCCCACCTGCAATAGACACATTACCTCCCCACTTTAGCCATGTCGTTACACAAAGTCTCTAACCACAAAGAGCCACATATTCCCCTGGCTTGAGCAGAGTGAAGAAAACAGTAGCAACTCATGATAAATCTTAGCTCAAAAGCCCAAGTGCATTTCAAAAGCTCCTGCTTGTTATGACACTGCGCCTACTCACTCCACAAAGTATTCCTGGTTTCTTTGAGCTAATGGCTCACTGGCCTGACAGGGTTAAAGTACATCAGTTTCATAGCCAATGGTACACAAGAGAGTGATGTAGCCTGCACCATATCTGAATCTTTGACCACCTTAACCATATGGATCATGTACCCATTTTGCAGCTGGGTGAACAGAAGGTAACTTTTCAGTGTGAGGTCAAGTGAGACTGAAATTCACAAACATCCAGTACTGTGGCTGGGCACTTTAACCACTCAGCTGCCTAGAAATGAGAATGTGGACTCTGGAAATGTGGGACAATTCAGGGATAAGTAAAACTGCTGCATACAATATCCTTAAAAACTACAGTGGGGATCATGTCCACCTGATCCAAACATGAGTAAGACTTCTGTGCTTGGATGCAAGGGAGAGACAAAGGGTTCAGCCACTTTCACTGTTATTTCCCACCTTCTTTACCCAGATTCTGCAGAGTATGCTCTAGGATTTTGGAGTCTATGCACCGGGAGGTGATGGGGACTGAGTGGGTGAAAAGCATGAATGGGCAGGACTCAGAATGGGTTGAGGGGGAATGTAATGGTTTCTCTGTTCAGCAGAATACCAGCCTGGGGCTGTGAGGCCTTTTCTGCACCTCTGCTGTATGGATCACTCTTTAAGGGACATTTTGAAGGCACCTGCTACAACCAGAGGCCTTAAGAGCGTGGAATCCAATGGAATCACACTGCCAGGGACCCTGAGGTGGGATCAACCAAGAAAGGTATTACTCTCCAAAGCAAAGGCCTTGCTCTACTTCTGTGTTGACTTTCTATGTGGAAACCCAAGCAGCAGGTAATCAAAGTTGGATCTTCAATGCTGCTCCTTCTGGCTGTTTACTGTAAATGCTACTTCTCTTTATACTTCCCATCAGTACAAAAAGAGGCCATATCACATTGTTATACACAACAGAAAAGCTATGACAAAACCCACCAAGAATGGGTGAGGTCCCACTTACAGTTTCATCTATTTTAATCACTGGTTTGAGGTCCTAATGGTCAAAAAGGTAGTACCACATTATGTCATGTTGAGGATTAACATCAGCTACTTGCTACGAATTTGAGGATATCATTCCGCAGCTCACATTCATACCTTCTCCAAATCTAGTTCCGTGTGAAGGCCATGAATTGATTTATAAATGCACAATGGGCAAAAGGGAGGTATGTCAATCATCAGTTTACTCATTGTCACTTTCTAGCCACATGGTCTTCAAAGAAAAAGAACCCTTTAGTTGTGTCTCCTTGCAGAGGCAGAATAAACATGTGGATCTGGTTTGCAGAGAAACTTTGCATTTAAAGGGATAGTGCAATATTTTGCCATCTGTAGATTCCTCTTTTCAAAACTAAAATAATGTAGTTAATCACATACAGATTGAAAAGGTAATGGTGGGGAGTATAACATATTTTTAAAACAAGAATAGATTATGACTCTTAAATGGTGGAGCAGAGAGAAAATGTGTGTTTTGTCTAGTCTCCCTATCTGAAGAAAATAAAGCATTATATTAACCACTTCTACATATCATATATTTACCATGGCAGATGTGGATCCGAAGCGCACAGACTCATCAATTTAGGTATAGCCTCTTTCAGTTAAGGATAAACCAAATTGTTAATAATATAATCTTTTCCCATGAATATTGAAAAAGAAGATAAATAGACAAGGTTAGGGAAGACAGTAGAGTTGAGAGTGTAGAGTTATCAATTACTAACCTATTTATTTATTTATTTGTCAGTCTTTAAAAGTGCCACCAGACTCCTTGTTTGGTTTGCTGAACTGACTAGACTAACGGAGCTACCCCTTTAGAAGTTTCCTTCATCAAACAATTCACTTGCTAATCTAAATCCAGGCAGCAAGTAGCACCCTTTCCTCTCCACTCTGTCAGCCACATAGAAACAAACAGTTGGCATTTGTTTTTGTAACCAGAATGATTAAATACATGTATTGGCTTCAGCCACAAGAATTCCAAACAGATATCTGGTTTTGTTTAATTTCAGCAAATCAGGACATTTTACCAGGACCCTAATAACAGAAATCTGGGAGACATTTCCCTCAGATGACATTTGCATCAATTTTCCAGTGTCAGACCAAAAAGCCTTTCAGTCCCAGATAGTATGGAAATGATTCTCTGTATGTTACTGTCCCTCCCGCCGTTTTGACACCTCTTTTGTTTTTCAAGGTGGGCACTTTTTGTTATTCAGATAGCTGCTCTTATTCAAATAATTTTAGTAACTAGGCTACGGGTACATCATATCTATTCTATATTGTATGCGGAGCAAATATACCCTGGGGGATTCACCTCTGGAAGTGGGTGGGTGGAATTTTTATCACTGCCTTCTTAGTGGATTTTGCCAGGAGAGAGCAGGTTTAACTTTTGGCTGGAGCCCCAGCTGCAGAGACTGCTGGGGTGATGTGTCGAATCTGCGTGTTTCTCAGGCATTCTACTCTGGCCGCACCCTCTCTCTTTCATCATCCCCACACGCTTACCATATTTTACTGACAGGTTCTGGGCCCCACCGCAGAATGGAAGTTGCAGTCAGTTGCGCTTCATGCCATGGCCCCTCTGTAGGTGGACTTTCCACCAGTGGGGACCTACAGCCTGTGTTTCTGCTGACAAGAGAAAATTTGGATCTTAGGCACTACTAGAATACAAATAAATAATAAGTTCCAAAGGAGTAGCCATATTAATCTAGGTCAGCAAAACAAACAAGGAGTCTGGTGGTGCTTTTAAAGACTAACCAATTTATTTATCGCATGAGCTTTCATGGGAGAAAATCTCACTTCGTCAATTCATAACAATAATGCTCATGCCTCAAATATGCAATGTTAAAGGATACCACACACACAGCTTGTTCCGAAATAAGCTGTCTGCGGCATACTTCTGATGGGTTCTGGCTGTGATAAAAGGGAGTTTCAGACCAGTGCAAGGGGAATCCCCCAGTGTTACAGAGCTGCTATAGAGGCTCTTATATTTCCATCCTTCTTCTGACATTGAGGGCTGTAGCTGTATGACAATGACTCTGGTTTATATGCTCCAAAGCGGATCCTTTTCCCAGCTGTGGTTGTGGGCTCTTGGCCTCTTGCATTCTCTAGTCTTACACCTGGGGACTGGAGCCCCTGGCGCCACAAAACACAAAGGTGAGCTTGCACATTCACATTACATGCACTGTAAGCATCTCTTTCAGATCCGAGGATCCAGTCCTGTGTCTGCACATGTAAACAAGGAACGTGCTTTTTTCCCCATGAGTCAGAGCTGACCGCATAACTAACAAGTGATGAAGACCTGAATTAGTTGTTCCAGAGCATCCCTAACCAATGTAATGAAAAGCCGTGCTGCCTGGCCACATACGAAAGCCACTATTTTTACTACATCATAATATATCTTCCACCTTGTTCAGTCTTTTAAACCTGTATTTTACTGCCAGATCTTCTGGTGTGCCTGACAAGAGCTGTGTGCTGTGCCAGACAGAGATGTACAAATGTTGATGTCTCTATCTCTGACGTGCCAGTCAGAGATGTGTGGCACATCAATCTGTCATGTTAGCATTAAACTGTCAACTTGGAGCTTAATTGGTTTTGATACTAGTGTTAATTATTGAGACAAAGTAAGGGAACATGTCAGAAGTATGTATACATGTTTTTATCACTTACTAATGACCATGTTTTCACTGGAACCTCAATTTAAGGAGCACCAATTTTATAAACAACTGGATTTTTAAATCATTTTTCCCCCAAACAGGCAGGGGTGTAGATCTAAATCTTAAGGCATTGGAACACTGTGAGCCCACTGTGGCTGTACACTCAACATGTATGCGAGGTGATGCTGGTACGGCTGAGCACTGCAAAAAGGTGTCCTCCGTGTGACACATATGGGCTGCTACTTTGGCAACCCTTTAAATAGCACGGAAATGGCATTCCATACACCACTGCTGACGGGGAAAAGCAAATCAGTGCCTTCCGTGCCTTGGAAGTTACTATGCAGTGGTTTAAAAGTCAAAAAGAAAGTGATTCAGTACACTACATTACATATATTATATTATACTGCATATGTTATCCACTGGACTGACTGTAATTCTGAGTTCAATTTCATGAGCTCCTCAGTCACCAATCAGTTCATAAAACAGGGACGCTGTTTGTAAAATGGAAAGTATCTGTCAAAATCATTCACCAAGCAGCATATTCAGGTAGCTTATTAGATGTTCACAAGAAAACATAGAAGCAGGTAACAGCGTAGAGGTGAAGAGGTAAACGAATGATCTTCTAAATAAGGCTCAGAAGTGGGAATGAAAAAATCTGGGGTTTATCCCCAGTCTAGTCACACACTTCCTCTGTGACTTTTGGAAAGTCACTAAATCATTCTGCTTCAGTTTCATCTGCCAAATTGGAATGACAAGAGATGCCAGAGTAGTACAAAATATTATTAGTGATGGGATTTTCTCCCACAAAAGTTCATGTAGTAAATAAATTTGTTAGTCTTTAAAAGTGCCACAGGACTGCTTGTTTGTTTTGATAAATATGTAAGTTCAAGTACACATAGGTGCATCCATCCATGATCTATAATAAATCACCTGTTTGTCAGTAATCTTGAGATAAGTGTATCTGCCTATATAGCTCTTTCATTGATTAAGAATTAGTAACTGTCAACCAACTACTCTAATCTTAAACTGTATGTTGCTTTTAATTGAAGAATATCTATTATGCATGAACTTCTAATCTAGTTATTTGTAACATAAAACCTAAATGTAACCTCTTAACAGGTGAAATTGAAACTTGAAATAAAAAATAAAACACTTATGAGACTACATGGAGTCCACCCTTAAATGTATCTAACAAAAGTACTGTAGAGTACGGTATGTTAAAGATGGACATTTAAAACTCCAATACAATACCACTGGTAGAATATATATCAGGTATGCAGTGTAGCAAGCCTTTTAAAGAGTTAGGTTTGGAAAAGAGAGTTCACAAGTTTATTTATTATAAGTTGATGGAGGAGTAAGAATGACGTATCATAGACACAACTGTTCAGACACAAACACATCGGACTGTGAGATAATTATTGTGGCATAATTGTCCAGTATAAAGATTGTGCAGATTTCATTTTATTATATTATTGCTCTTCTTTCTTTGGTGGATAATTGCTGATA
The DNA here is from genome assembly GCA_007922175.1 of Pelusios castaneus. Classification (NCBI taxonomy): domain Eukaryota; kingdom Metazoa; phylum Chordata; order Testudines; family Pelomedusidae; genus Pelusios; species Pelusios castaneus. The sequence goes on along the minus strand of ML685790.1, from coordinate 4,308,473 downwards.
GGCTTTCAAAAAGGAATTCTTTTAGTGGAGGGAGTTAAATGAAGAAAATGTGGTTGTTTGGCATCATGTAAAAAAGAATGGGAAACTATACTGTACATAGAAATGAATAAAAAGAAGAAGGCATAACAAGTATTACACTTTACCCAGGCTGAAAAGGGTTTGGCTAAAAATAAAGATCAATGATTAATTAACAGGAATAAATCAAAAACTCTGCATATTGCCAGTGTCCAATGAAAGAAAGGAAAGAGGAAAGAAAAGCGGCTACTCTAAGGACTCTCTCAGGCCTAGTCTATACTGTGGGGGTAAGTCGACGGGAGATACGCAATGTGCGTTCCGCAGACTGCGTATCTCCTGTTGATTTACTTACTTCCACTTACTGTGTTGTCTTAACTGGGCTGTGTCGACCGGCTCTTCCATCGACGCACTCCACTTAGAAGAGTGGATTAACTGCGTTGAATGGAGAGCACTTCCGGGATCGATTGAGTGGGTCTACACTGCCCGCTCAATCGAGAATCGACGCAGTTTTCTCAGTATAGACAGGGTCTCAGCCTGTATCACTTACACAGATCTGCAATTCTATTGAAAGCAGTAGGTCTCTTGGGGGAAATCCCAGCCCCAGTGAAATCAATGGGAGTTTTGCCATTGCTTTCAACCAGGTCAGGATTTCACCTCAGTGTAAGGTTTACTCTTGTCAGTAAGGGTTGTTGCAGAATTTGGCCCTCAAGACCCATTGACTGTCACGAAAAAATAGATCCTGCCATCTTCACTTAGGCAAGATTTCCATGGACTGATCTGGATTATGATTTTCCTTACATATGGATTGCAAGAGCCATGTAATTTACAAGCACTGCAAAGAAAAATCCTGGCTGGATTCCTATTGGGTATTCCTTATTTTCCGCAATGGGAGAATGGTGGCACAAGTAACTGAACTGTGAACTACACAGATTGGAGAGGAGAGGAACAGAAAGGGGTGAGGAAGAGAACAGTGCACATGGAGAGAAGGGTTAAAGCTCCCACATCGCCATGGGAGCATGCAAACTCTCTCTTCTGCCAGCTCTGGGCCAGACCCCAGTCGCTTGGGGACAGCTTGAATACAAGATACTACAAGGGAAGCCCCTTCACTTCAGTGGAAGACCTTGTGGCCAGTAGGTACCAATTTGATTTGCACTAGGGCGACTGCCTGGGAGGACTAGAAATACATGCGGCCAGTGTCTCTGTGACTGCTTCCAAATCATGCATCACTCTGGGTAAAGGGACTGGTCAAAATGGACGTTCCTTATCTGAGTTAATAGCCAAATCAAGGAGCCCTGGAAAAACAGTACTTAAGCATGCTGGTCTCTGGGGTAGCTGCTGTACCCAGATCTGCACAGCCTTGCTGAACCAATTCATGCTGGAGTCTAGGCAAGCCAGGGTCACCACACTGGCCCGGGTCAGCAAGAAAAGCACCAATGTAATCCACTGTCTTTTCTCTGAGCGCATGCTTAGGACAACGCACTCCCAACACAGAGGAGCCATTCGGTTTGAAATCCTGTGAATCAGAGGTTCCACGGTGACCAGGATCCAAGTCAGGCTGGGGGACACATTGCCTAGAAGTGGATTTGTGTGAGATTTCCATGTCCCTAGAAGGAAAATGCAAGTGCAAAGCAGGACTGTGGGGGATTATAAACTGAAGGCCAGTGAACCTCACAGAAATATGGTAGATAATTGCAACAAGGTGTAACCTGCAGCCAGGGCTTCCTGTGAGCTCCCAGGCAATTGCAGAGCTGACATTCAATGATTGTTGCGCAGTCTTTTCCTGGAGACTGCTACATCCCAGCTCACCAGGGCTAACCATAACTGATTACATGGTTCCAGCATCTCAGTCCTTTAATTGTTCATTGTGTCCATCATTTGATGCCGGGTCTTTTTATGTCCCCTCCTGTCTAGATAAATGCTCTCTTCACACTCCTCTTGACATTCTCTTCTATTGCAGTCCACGATTTTATGATTTTTGAACATTTATAGAAACCATGACAAATAAATCAGACATTATCCAGAAGGAAAGGCTGGAAGTGCATATATGTTGTCAAAACATTGAAGAAGACTCTCTAACCCTTTCCTTTGATGTAATGGGTGTGTGTAGACACACATGGTTTTTGAAGGGACTGCCCCTTTGCAAGGACCAGAGAGCTGGGAGTCTGAAAAAACTAATCCAGACATAGAACATCTTTTGATGCAAGTTTCATTGAGAATTCTCTCTAAACCCCTGCTTTCAATCCTTTGTCAAACCACGTTCCCTTTTGTCTGCCTTGGGCTATTTGCTTGTGGAAGGGATGAGTAACCTGCACCCTGAATGAGGTACTTGTGATAGGAAGTAACAAATAGTTTGGCTGGTTTCAGACTGCCCATTATTGCCCCCATGGACTTAGCATTTTCTCAGGTTTTCAGAGTTAAGTCTCATTTTGCAGTGTACAGACTTTTTATATTGTACCTAATATTGAGAAGACCTGATCAGAATAAGTCAGGTAATTGGTTAATTCAATTACTTGAGAAAATACTATCAACTTCATGCAAGTCTGAGACCAAACAAACTTCTAATGGTCAGAATTTTGGATTAAACTGACATCCATAATTAATCAAAAAGTTCTCTTCTTCCAAAACTAACTAAACACATACACACATGAAATCCACTGAACAGCTTGTGTGCCCAGTTCAACAGTAGAAAACAGGGGCCATATTTAAGTTAGAATCAGGTGGTATACGAAGTCCCCCATTGGTTTCAGTTTAAAAATAGATGGAGATTTTACGATCTTTAGGCAAAATCACACCGACCTTCATGGGTGTTTGTCTGAGTAAAAGCAGAATTAGATCTTAAATTCGCGGAGGGGCGTCATAGTGCGTCATTACTAGAAGCACAAATTGTATCTCAGTTCTAAAACTCATTTGTAAATCTCAATGACATCTGAACTTTGTGCCTCGCACTAGTGTAACAGACATGACCATGACCTCATTGTAAGGAAGATGCATAATGAGATCTAAGGGAATCATTTTTGATTAGGCTGTTTATTTGTAACTTCTTTGAAATTCTTAAGGAAACTGTATGAAAGCAGACATGTAAATCTGCCACTTCAGACCTCTCTGAAGGTGGGTTCCCATCTAAATCTCCAACATTTCTGCACCATACTCCAACGTTATCACTGCACCAGAGTCTGCATTAATTTTTTTACATTATCCCTGCCAACTCTAGAAAGGAACAGTGAAATGGTGACCTTCCGGTATTGGTACAGTCCAAAGCCACTGATTTTAAAAGGTCCCGACCCAATCTTTGTGACAGAAACTTTCAGAGTCTAAGGTTGGAATTTAGCCTATTCTTCTCAGAAAATCAATGATTAAATTATGCTAGTTTAATTATTACCTATGTTGTAAATCTATGCGTGAGAGGTGTGGGGAAGTGATAAAGATCATTCTTGATCTTTATAAATTCAGTCATAGCACTTTGCATCTATTTAATTTCACACATGTGAAATTCATACTCTTTACTGAATGGGAAACTTATATTTGCAGTGACTAGCACAAAGGGAGCCTGAGCTCACATTGGGCCATTTAGCCTTGCAGTAAATTAATAAATAGCAAAAATAGATGTTGTTACAGTAAAACTAACTTTAAGTCCAGAACAATATACTTATTTATGTGCTCTCGTTTGTATGTATGTTAATGTTCGAAGTATTCTTCTATTCAGATGGATCCATACGAGATTGAAATTAATCCTCCAACATTTGCAGAAATGTATAAATGACTGGTAGGGTGAAGTGTGGGGATCTATTATGCATATACGGATATGGTTACACTGTAAGTGGAAGTTCACAGCCAGGTCGGACAAGGATACTTTATTTGTAATGGCGCTTTGCCATATCAGCCTACGCGCCTGAGTGTTTGGAGTTTTATTAGACTTTTTTGAGAACCAAGGACAAGTAAAGAAGTACACAGAAATATAAATTTTAAGGTTGTATAATATGAATTTAGCCAATAGTTTAGAAAGCTTATTTTTGTACTCATTTATGTACCAATTAATTGTCCTGTCACCTTGGTGGTGGGGCTAAAGAAAAGTATAAAAATTTTTACACTTGGATTAATAAACGTTTTTGCTTGCAATTATATTGGTTGTTTGTGCTTGATCCGGCCCGCCACAGACTGAACAGTGAAGAGCCCAGAATCATTGGAGCTGAGATAGTGTCACTCTTTTAATTCCAGAGAATTTAGGGAATGCAAGACCCATCAAAGCTCTACCTATCTCTCACCAATTCTGTTCTTGCTATTTCTTAATGGTCTTGCATTCACAGCCTTGCAGAGAACAGAGCAGAAGCAGGGCTGGTGTTATGTCTTTTCGGTAGCAGTCTGTGCTAATTATGATATTTGTGCCAATTTCATTAGGATCTTTATTGGAATCAGGAACTCCTAGGCTCTCGGATCAGTACAAATTCAATGCATTTTGTACATTTAACAGTTACATAGCAGCATGTTGTATCAGGTCATGTGTCTGTTTTGTCTGCTGCTTTGTTTACCAGCCCCATAGATCTGTATAGATTGGTGTAAATGAATTATAGAAAAAGAGATGGATTTTATAGATACAATGTACACGCATACACACGCAAGCGTGCCTCCTGCAGCGCTTTCTATCAAGTCCATGGCCAGGTTGTACATTTGGCTGCTAGCCACACATTGTAACAGCTCCAATTACAAAAGCGATGGTTGGGGTCTCTCCCAAAATATAAATCCATATCCTGATCCCATCACACCAGCTTCACACAGTTTGCAGCTTGCACCCTGGATTGGTGGAATGTGTCCATTGTGCGTACTCTGGCCTGCGTTTCTCTGGGACTGCACGAGTAAACCTCGCTCTGTTTGCCGTGTTTGGTTTTTATCTCCTGCCACGTTTCACATGGTGGGCTTCTTTTGATAACCTACAATTTCCATTCATTTTCATCCTTTGTACAAGGCAGCTCATTGCACAGGGAGGAACTACACTAGGCAAGTGATTGCAAACCCCTCTGCAGCATCCCCCAAAGCCTTTAGGAAAGCTTCAGCATTAAGCTGTATTGGCAATATACATTTCTTTCCTTTCCACCCTCACCCTATGTTAAAGCTGCCACTGTGGGGACCTGATTTGGCAGCCAAATCATGAATAGTGGAGGCAAAAACAAAGAGGTTATTTCATAAAATATCTACTGAAATGGATATTTGGGAACTGTTGTGGCGGCAAAAATCATCTTCTTGGAAAACAGGGCAGGACAAATCCAACTTGCCACCAAGCCAGACTGAATCCAGGATCAAAAAAGCCAAGGGGGACAGAAACAAATGACTCCAGGTGAAAGGTGGAGAAATCCTTATCAATGAAAGTCCTAACTCATTCCGAAGTCCAGTAAGATTTCCACAGTTTGATTTTGTCTTGAATTGCCGCTATATCTCAATCTGTACCATGGAGTCACTTTACACTACAGACAAGCATCATTTTCATCTCAGCGAGAATTGCATCCCTGTATAATAGCCAATAAAAACCACCTTTCCCTTGACAAATCTTCACTTTTATTGCAAAACATAATTGATTTATTGTTCCCCCAAGGGTAGAGACAAAGAAGGAAGCACCGAGGAGTTCAGGCACAAATCTTAACAGTAAGAAAACAATCTTATCTGAAGTTTCACTGTTAATAAATGACTATGGCTGCCTCAGCTCACGTTATATTTTGCCACCAACAATGAATGAATTTTAGGTGCAATAAGTAGACTGTAATAAACAATCAGGGATTCTGTGGTAACCATTAAAAAAATCTTGCTACTCTCAAAATACTTTTGGGTCCTGATTGCTCAAATTATAGTCGACATCTAGTGGTTTTGAATATAGGTTGCTTTATTTCAAGTATTTATTTTGTGGAGGTTCCCCCTGTTTTCCTATGTGATACACGGTTGGGAAATCAACCTGCTCAGGCAGCACCGCGTTTTTGATTCCACTCCATTCCCTCTTTTTCTCTTGTGCCTGGCAGATCACGTTTTCTTCCATTGTTTTACTCTTCATATGGTGCATTCTTTACTTGGTTAGGTATGAATGAGGCCAGCTCTAAAGGGATCTTTCCCCATCTTGAAGAAGGATCTTACCAAAGCGACTTTATTGATTGCGCTTTAATTCCATAAACCGCTTCTGTGCAAAGGTCTAATTCAGCAGGATCTGCTTTCCTCTGCGTGCTAACAATTATTTTAGCTTCCTTAAGTTGAGCAGAAGTGGTGCATAGGTATCGCTGATCACTGGAGGCTGCGTGGTCGGGGGCAGAGGGTGGGGATGGTGCAGCTCTGGTCATTTAGGACTTGCCTTGTAACTGCCAGCTACTGGGAGTAAGGGCAGGGACCGGGGCGCACAGTCTCACTCACACTTGACATTTCCAAAGAGTTGGGTTTAATGTGCTGCCCCAATTGAGGACTTGAGGTTTAATTTCTAGCATTTATTCAATGTATCGATAGGGCTTTGCCAAGCTAACGAGATGCACAAACAGACCCAGGGGAGAAACTACCATGCCTAACGTCCCACAATAAACCCTGCCCAGCCATTAAAACTCCTCAGTTGACATAACGCTGGGCCAGGCACTGCGCTCTGAAGTTCTCATTAAACCAGACAGTTCAAAGGCATTAATCACACTAGCCTGTCTGTCTGTCTGTCTGCCGTGCATGTGCCATTCACCCAAGCGGGGCAAGGCAAACCCAGAGGGCCAGAGAGCCACTAGAGTGTCAGAAGCTGCCCCAGAGCCCACCACATGCTGGAGTATATCAGCAATGCGCGGAATGAGGTCACTGTGCAAACCCCATTTGCGCCTTCCTTTTGCCTGCAGGAACAGAAATGAGGCCATATAACCACGACCAGCTTCCGGCTCATTCTGCCTCCCCTCTGCTCACTGCACTGACAAAGAATCCCCTTCCTCCTCCTCTGCATGCTGCAGGAACAACCCCCAGAGAAGCATGGGAAAGGAGAGAGCAACCGGTGCTGCACCATTCGCACTCTCTGCCCCAACCATGCAGTGGCCTTTCATTTCTCTGTGAGGTTCTGGATCTGCTCCTTTGAAAGGGGAGGTAGAGCTGGGGAGACAGTCTCATTTCTAGCCTCACAGCAAAACATTCCCCTGCCCTGGAACTCCATTATGATTAATGCTGCAGTTAGGATTCTTGGTCAAGAATCGAGACCCCATTGTACTAGGTGCTAAACAAATCCAAGAAGGGGTTCCAGAGGCAGGGGCTAGCAGAGAAGTCCCAAATGACATGGCTCCTGCAAGAACTGTTCTGCCAAGAGCACCGGACTTCCACATAGTCAGCCATATACCTACATATACATTTTGAGACTCATGTCAAGGTAATCAAGTTCCAAAGGGGTAGCCGTGTTGGTCTATTGCAGAAGAACAAACAGAGTCCTCTGGTACTTGTAAAGACTAACAGATTTATTTATCGCATGAGCTTTCGTGGGAGAAAATCCCACTTCGTCAGACACTTTGAAGATGGGAAATTTACAGAATGGGGGGAAATTAAATGCAGGGAAGTATATGACAGAAGATCAGGCCAGGCTGTAACAGCAAATCAAAATAGATGTTAGGACTCAAACACTGGGGAACAGCACATAGAGAAAGGTGAGGTCAAATCACTGGTTGTAATGAGAAAAAAATCCGTAGTCCCTGTTGCCCTGGGGTTAAATCAACGTAGCCTCAGTAGACTGTTGCTGCCTTTCAGAAGCTGGGCCACAATTAAATTGATGTAAGCTGGTGAGCATGAGCACCACTGACACAAGGAGCATAGTGTGGACAGCAAAAGTGATTTCATTTCTGTGGTGGCTATATGTCAAAGTAAATCAGGTTGACTTAATTTTGTAGTGTAAACTTGCCCTCTTTGGTTACAGAGATCCAGTAAGTGATGGCTGGTGTTTAGAGCACATATATATTTGTAAAAGTTTGAGTGTAAGAGAAAGAAAGAGAGAAAGACTATATAGAAATCTCAAACTTAGCCGTATTGCAGACGGTTAGAAATCTGCTGTGGTCACAATTCATATTTAATAGCAGGGCACTCATTTCCATGCCCTGTGGTACATGCAAAGTTATGATTTCCAGCTTACAGGAGGTGACTCCACGGCAGCTTTCAGTGGTGTCTAAGACACTAGATTCAGTGCCCAGACTACACCCAGTGGTGGCTGGAGAGCACTAGATTGCATTGCACCGCAACTGCCCTGTGTAGAGCTTGCTAGCACGCTTTAAGTACTTTTTGTTTGTGCCAGCAGGGTCTACATGGGGCAGTTAAAGCAACATATTAAGGCACTCCCCAACTGATGCCAGTTAGAAACTAACATTGTAGCTGTATAATAAGAAAATCTGATATGGAAATCACTGAGGCTATGTCTACACTGGCAATTTAAGTCAACTTAAGGAGGCTTAAGTCGACTTAAATTAAGCCACGTCCACACTAGGCTTTCCTTAAGTTGACTTAAGAAATTCCTTAAGTCAACTTAATGAAAGCTTAAGTCAAGTTTATAACTACCACTCATTAGGTTGACTTAACCCTTAAGTCGACTCCTTAAGTCGACTTAAGGACGGTGTGGACATGGAGTAACCCTTAAGTCGACTTTATTAAGTCGACTTAGTCCACTTTGTTAAGTCGACTTTAATAAGGTCGACGTTAAGTTGACTTAAAGTCAACCTTATTAAGTTGACTTAACAAAGTCAGCTTAACTTTTTCTAGCGTAGACATAGCCTGAGGGAGTATAAGCATGGAACTCACTATACTATTTTTCCAGCGCAGCTGTTCAGAGTGTAATTACTCTTTACGCTTTTCTTAACTTTACCAACATTTTTTCAAAATATTTACTAACAGTCTGTATAGTTATAACTTTTCCTGCATAAATACCACTGTAAAATTGACAACATCTCCACTGCGGTTCCATTTCACGAATTCACAGACAGAATCAAGTAGTGAAATATTATTCCATTGTTTTAAATGTGGCTGCTCCAGAATCTGGGCCCATTTCTGCATTCCTTGTACATTCAAATCACGTAGTAATTCAGTGGGCTGTCTGGATCTCAGGGCTGCAGGATCAGCCTTTCTATTTGGTTATTAAAAATCTTAACTGAGTGGCAAAAAGGTATGTCTGCATACTGAGGTAATATGAAGTAGAGCATTAAAAATAGAAATAATGACTATGATATATTTATATTGAACCAATATGGGCTCACTTAATTCACATGACTAGTTCTATTAACTTCAGTGGGGCTTCTCATGTGAGTAAAGTTAGTAGATTTGGCCTGTTACCGCTAGTTTGTACTTGCTTCCTCTCAATTAACTTTACCTAATGTAAACCACGATTACAAGGATGATTTGAGAAAAGAAATATTTTAATACATTTCCCATTTCATTTCTTATAGAATATTTTGCTGTTATGCATATCCTACTCATAAGCTGAAACCCTGAGTTTAATGGCCCTTCAGGTCTGCGTAAGTACAATGTTTTGAATACTTATAGCAGCATTATGTAATTATGCAGAACACATTTAGTAATCAGAGTTGTGTTGTACATGATTCAACATGACATCAAAAAATGGAGGACTTTCTTAAATGAGTACAAGAATGTACATATAGTTTAGCAGGTAGACCAAACAGTGGCTCGCAGAAACATTCTGACTATGGAAAGACTAGTCACATGTTCTGGTTAAAATTTACGAACTCATCAGTGTAATAAATTTTTCACACTTAACATCAAGTGCAGACACAAATGGGGGACAGCTAAAAAAGGACACATTTAACAAAGTCTAAGTCTCTAATTTTGAAAACATAATAGGAGCTAGAAAAATATTTGCATTTTTAAAAAACTGCTTAAAAAGCAAACATGGGGGAGGGATGTGGACTGAAAAAACCCCCCACACAGGTGTATTTCAAGATTTCACTGCTTGTAAATGCCTTCAATTGGAAGAAATCTGTTAACTGATCTACTGTGTGCATCAGAGGATAGTATGCACCCGTCATGTCCAAGCTTCCCCTAAAGGAGGAAAGAACTCAGATCCTCTGGGGTCAAAAAGCACAGCTCCCTACCACTTAAACTCAAAAAGTGTGTCACTGGGTGTAGACAGCATAGGGCTTAAGAAGCCATATATTGTCTACGCTTCTATATTTTAAACCAGCGGTTCTCAACCACTGTGTCAGGACACATTACAGTGTGTTGTGGAGAGCTGGGGAGATGGTTGGATTCGTTTGGGGGGAGCATGGAGGGTGGGTTGGTGTGTCCTGTACCGTCGTGATATGCTGCCAAGTGTGTCACAACCCGCAAAAGGTTGAGAACTGTGGTTTGGACACTTTAAGAGCAGTGTGGTTCAAGCGCGTCGGGTGAGAGGTGTCCTTATCAGTGTTGTTCTGTGTCCGGCACTGATATCTGCTTGGCTGCGCGTCTAAAGGCGTGTTCCCTCAGGATTATCCCTTGCTCAGATCTCTAAGTGGGGACTCTGTTAGCCCAGTGATCTAGAGCCTGGCTTGGATCTTTAAGCAGGAACTGAGTTAGCCTGGTGATCCTAAGCCAAGGTGCTCCTTTGGTTAATGCTTTGGGTTACCTTTGGCTCAGATCTCTAGTGAGAACTCAGTAATTTGGACCCTGTGTGGAAGAAGTAAACTGAGACAATACTCACGATCGAAGAACCAACATGACCATGGATCTCTGTAGAAACGAAGGTGCCAGGCTAGGCTTTATTGCAACATAGCACAATGGCAAACAATCTGTATCAACAGATCTGCTGGCAGCATTTGTGCTCTCAATGCAATGGAACAGCTCAACTGACAGTAGGATTCCCCGTCACCCCTTTTGACTGCACGGAGTCTGAACTCCAGGGCTCCTACTTTTATACCCTCATCTGACTTTACATTAATTGGTCCATACATTGATCCACGCATTGATTGGTCCGCGCATTACTGGACATCTCCATCCATCAAGGTGTCATGGTTTGACCGAAACCTTACCTTTGCATGCGCCAAACTATGCAAAATATCTCTCCTTATCTCTTTGGTGGTAGACTGACCCAACACCACCTTCCTCCAGGTACATTCTGATTTTTTATACTTATTATTGCAATTTCAGCTTGTTTCTTGCCAATTTCAGTGAAGTCAGTCTTTCGCAACCTGTCTCTTGTCACTGTCAGTACCTTCAGTTCAGGCCCACTGTTTTGGATTACTTTGCTAGGCCTTGGACCAGCACTTAGGGTGCGTCTAGACTTGTAAATTAAGTCGAATTAAGCTTGCTTAAGTTGATTTAATTTACTCTGCGTCTACACTACACTTTCCTTAAGTCGACTTAAGCAACTGCTTAAGTCAACTTAAGGAAAAATTAAGTCAACTTTGTAAAACCTCCTTTTAAGTCCTTTAGAAAGTCGACTTAGCCAGTGTAGATGTGGAGTAGCACTAAGTCGACTCTAAGTCGGCTTAGGGGGCTCCAGGGCTTCCCTACTGCCCTCCCTGCCAGGGTGGCTGGCACAACCACAGCCTGGCGTGCCCCCCTAAACCCTGCCCCATGCCCTGCCAGGTCCCTGTCCCCCCTTGCCCCATTGTACCAAGGTACAATGGGGCAAAGGCTGAGCCCCCTGGCACTTGGCAAGAGGTGCCCCCCCTGCCATCGTGGACCTGTCCCAGGTCCACCTAGCCCCTAGAAGTTGACCTAGGTGTCCACTCTAGATCGATTTTGTAGGGTTCCCTCAAAGTCGACTTAAAATTTAAGTGTGGACATGCTAAGTCGACTTAACAAAGTCGACTTAAAGTTGACTTTGTTAAGTCAACTTAGCTAAGTCGACTTAAATTAACAAATGTAGACATAGCCCTAGGCACTTATACTTGTTTTTCTATTTTAACCTTTTACTTTCTCCTACAAGAACCACTGTTTTAGACAGTTTCCCAATTTTACAGATGAGGAAATATAGGCTAAAGTGTAGTTATGGTCAGAAAAATGAATGAGTTAACATGACACTTTCTTACTCAACAGATCTCCTTTGTGACTAGATAGATTAGATCGATCAATAGATAGACAGAAATGACCATATTACGATGCCCTTCTTCAAACTCAGTAGAACCTTACTCCATTGTCCTCGAGAAAACCAGCATCAAGGTGACCAAGTAGCAGCATCTGGCCCACAGAGATGAAAATACATCTTATTATATTTCACTCCTGCTAGCACTGTGGGCCTCACAGTGCTGAGAATGAGCTGGATCCTATTCTGCTTAATGTGTCCTCTGCAGCAATGCAGTCTGAATGGTTTCTGTGGAATCTCTATCACTGGGATAATACACATGCCAGAAAGAAAAGAGCTCAAGTTTCAGACCTTAAGTTGAGTTTACTGGCCTGGCAGATGAAAACATTTGCTTTCTAATCACAGACTTTGCTAATTTGACATGGGGTCATCAAAAGGTAGCAAACACTGAACTTCACTAAGCCATTTTTACAGTTACTTTCAAAGGTCACGCAGTAGGATAGTGATAGACAGACAGAACCCAGATCTTCAGAATCCCAGAAACCTGCTCTAACTACTAGGCAAGTTTCCTCTCCTCCCTCTGGCACAGTAGCAGGCAATACTGAACAGATGAAAAGTGGAGGGTGAAAATTATTGCATAGTCTGGACATTATTGAGGGCAACTCTAACTAGCTTTTTTAGCCATCACTCCAAAGAGTCACAAGGTTAGCTGCATCGATGGCTATTAAATGGTAACAAATACTTCACTGGTTAAATGTAGTTTCAATGACCAATTTCTTGCCTGCAGAGAAGGTTTGACACTACGCTGAAATAAACCCAGGAGGGTTACATAACTGGAAAGTTAAGAGAGACTGAAATAAGCTTCTGTCACTTTAAAACTTCCTTTCGTCCTCCAATACCACCATCCATCAGTTGCCTGGAGCAAGTATGTTGAGGAATTGCGTGCAAATGTTACCATAACCTAAGGCTTAACATAAAACGAAACTCTCTCAGGTCACTGGCAAATAACAGGTATATCCGGTTGTGCCTTTGTACTTGCCTGCACGCAAATTAAAAGCTCGTGTAAAGTAACAATAATCAAAGTCAGTCAGAGAGGAGGAGGAGGAGCATGGGAGACTAATAACCATGGGATCATGCTATTTATCTTCACAGAGCAGCCGCGGCTAAGACTTTGCTTGCATGCCATTCACACCTCAGGGGCTGTTCTGGCTTTCAGCCAAAAGCCTTGGTGCAGCTCCTAACCCCCAAGGAAAGTGGCAAAATACCTGCTCTCTGCACTGCTGCTGTTTCTTCCCCAGCTTGCTACATCCCTGTGTATTATGGGTGGTTTACATTTCCTCCTCACTGTATGGAAATGGCAACTGGCAGAGACAGGATGCCAGCCAAGATGGACCACGAGTCTGCTCCTCACCACACATTTCCGGTGTTCTCCACAGGGCGACCCGTCCCCAACCCTCCTGTTCTCAGCTATGCTGCTGCCATCGCTGCCCTTGGGAACCCACCTACCAGAGGCCAACAATACGTTCTGCCTCAGCCAGGGAGCCCACAGGCTTGGCCTATATATTGCTGATCCCTCTCTGGAGGATCCTAACGCTGCTGCTTCTGGAGGGAACCTGCCCTCTGTCCACGGCATAGCAGCTATTGTGATTTTCCCAGCCGTATTCCCCTCCCCCTGCCAGCCTGGGATCACTGCTTCCCCTTCAAGAGGCAACAGCTGCCTGCATGATCCCCGAATTGCAGCTTCTGGCCTCTGGCTCAAGGACTGTGACTGCTGCCACCCCCTATCAAGGAAGCCATCATGCCTCTTTGCAGCTGAACTTGAGGCCTGTATGTGAGCTTGTTGGGGGGGAGGATTTATTTAGTTGTTTCTAGCCTTCCTCCTTGCGTGCCATGAGATTAGTAAGCATTAGTGAATGAGTGTTAATGGGGAGCCGACACAAAACTGAACCTGTCCTGACTGGCACCTGCCGTCTTGTCTGCCTCATGGTCTTTGCCACTGCTGAGGGCTAGAATAACAGAATGGTTCACCCTTCCCCCCCCCCCCCACTGCTCCCCCACCACTTGGATTTGCTCCCAAATATAAGTAGTAATATATGTGTATTGGGGAGGAGAAAGGGGGCAGTCTATTTTGGAGCTGCTGAACTCTGCATGGAAGGTCAGA
>ML685790.1:4232069-4294307 GCA_007922175.1 Pelusios castaneus | reverse complement strand
TACCAGGACCCAGTACTGGGTCCCAACCCATAGTTTGAAAACCATTGCTTTAGATCACACTGCCCCCTTCAGAAGTCTTCTCATCAAGGTCAAGTTTCCCAGGCTGATAAAGCCACACACCTATCAAATCAGGACTTGTCATCACGGCAACAATTCGTTCGAGTCATCCCACTGAAGTTAGCCTGGCTCCTGTAAGACGGGCCACACCGACAACAACCCTAGAGTTTCATAAATTGACTTGATTCGCAGCTCACAGTGACTAGACTAATAAGAGTGTTTGGATTCGCAGCTGATAAATTGGCTAATTTGAGCTGTAGCCTATAGCTGTATAACTATGTGAGTGTCAGCATCACTCAAACTTCAATCCAAACCCCCTGATGGGCCAACCAGCTCAAGCTGAAGACATTACTTAATTCAGGAAAAAGATTTGTGTGTGAGGATTGGAGTCTGACTATATTCTATTACATTTACCATATATGCTCACCTATTAGCCGATCCACGTATAAGCCGACCCTCATTTTTAAACCCTAAAAAAACCAGAAAACTTCAGCACCCACGCATAACTCCCCTCCTCCCCGCAGCCCCATCCTGCTCCTCTTGCCCCCCCTCCCCGTGGCCCCTTCCCTGAACCGCTACCTGCTGCTGAGGCCCCTTCCCCGACCCTCCACTCGCCACTGCGGCCCCTTCCCCAAGCCTCTGCCTCCCTTCTCACCCCCCACAGTCCCCCTTACCTGGCTGGAGGCCCAGAGCTGCAGCGGTAGCCAGCAGAGCTGCTCCTTGCCCAGGCCCCTTCCGCCCTGAGCACACTCTGTCTGAGCATGCTCAGGACGGGAGGTTTGAAACTCCTGGTTTTAGCTGTGATCCTCAGATTAGCCGAGCACAGCTTTTGGGGCATAAAATTCTCGGCTTATATCCGAGCATATACAGTATATTATATATATATACTCCAGCTGACACTGCAATGAAGACTTAAAGGCTATGTCTACACCTAAAATGCTAAGTCGACTCTGTTAAATCGACTTAACAAGATTAACTTAAGTCGACCTAAAGTCGACTTTCTTAAGTCGACTTAGAGAGTCCACACTAGACTCTCTAACTCGACTGCCTGTGTCTACACCGGCGGCTCCTTTGACAAAGAAGCCGCTGCCACTCCAGGGTCCAGGGGACCCCTGGGGACTCCCTTCTCTCCAGCTGCAGCTCCACGGCTCCCATCCCTGAGCTGGGGCTCCCTCAGCCACAGTTCTCTTCTCCCCAGCCCTAGGTCAACTTAAGTACATAAGTCGACCTAGGGCGTCCACACTGATTTTAGGTCGACTTAATAAGGTTGACTTAGACCTTAAGTCGACCTAACTACCAGTACTTATTAAGTCAACTTAAGGACACCCTTAAGTTGACTTAAAGAAAGGCTGGTGTGGACATGGAGTAGTTTAGGTTGACTTAAGCATCCTTAAGTTGACCTAAATTGCTAGTGTAGACATAGTCATAGACTCTAAGGCCAGAAGGGAGCATCATGATCATCTAGTCCAGGGGTCTGCAACCTGTGGCCCTGGAGCTGCATGCGGCTCTTTCATTGCCTTCTTGTGGCTCCAGGCTCTGGGCTTCCTCCCTCGCCCCCCCCCCCACCACCTGTGGATGGCCTGCTCCTGGCTCTCCCCTGCCACCGGGGGACCCTGAAGGGGGCCCACTACTGGTTCTGGGCGCCCCCCGCCCATGAGGGGACTCTGCGGCAGGTGCCCTGACCCAGCTCCCTTCACCACCCACCAGGGCTATGTCTACACTAGAAAAGTTAAGTCGACTTTATGAAGTCGACTTAGTAAGGTTGACTTTAAGTTGTCTTAAAGTCGACCTTATTAAGTCAACTTAACAAAAGTCAACAACTTTTCTAGTGTAGACATAGCCCCTTTTCAACCGTATTAAGTTGACTTAACACTTTAAATCGACTTAATAAACTGGATTTAGGCGCTAATCCCCATCCACACTGGCTTAAGTCGACCTAAATCGAGGTGTTATTAAGTCAACTTAACTTTTCCTTATGTTGACTTAAGGAAAGCCCAGTGTGGACACGGAGTAGTTTAAGTCGACTTAAGCCTCCTTAAGTTGACTTAATTTGTAAGTGTAGATGCACCCCAGGAGGCTACACCCATTGTGTCTCTCAAACCACTTGGCTATTGAAGGAATTTTTTAAAATGGCTCTTCTTATCTTTTGGGTTGCTGACCCCTGATCTAGTCTGATTTACTGCACTTTGCAGCCCATAATCTCCATCTTGATTTAAAGACTTCTTAGTTACAGAGAATCCACCATTTATTCAAGTTCAGACCAGCAACTGACCTGTCCCCCATACTGCTGAGGAAGGTGTTAACGTACCCCCAGGTCTCTGCCAATCTGACCTGAGGAAAAATTCCTCCCAAGCACAAATATGATGAACAGATGGACCCCGAGCATGTGGGTGTGACTCACCTGTCAGACACGTGGGAAAGAATTTGCTGATAAATCCCCACTTTATAGCAAAAAATTTTTGTTAGTCCCTAACTGCATGACTTTCCACTTTCCACTATTAAATTTAATCTCATTTCTATTACTCCAGTTTACAAAATCATCCAAATCTTTTTGTATCATATTACAGTCCTCCTCCATCCCAACTATTTGTCATCTGCAAATTTTATTAGCACACTCCCAATTTTTCTGTCAGGTCATTAATGAAAATGTTTAACAAATCCCAAGTCCAAATCCTTAAGGATTTCCACTAATAGCCTTCCTCCAGCCAGACTGTTCATCGTTCAGCATGACTCGTTGCCATCTCTGCTTTTATCCATTCCTTACCCACTTCTCAGTTCTCATATTAATCCCCATCTTCTCCAATGTAACTAATAATTTCCCATGTGGAACTGTATCAAATGTTTTACTGAAATCCAGGTAGAATATATCTACTGTATATCCTTTGTCTAAAAAAGTGGTTATCTGCTCAGAGAAAAAGTTCAGGTTATTACGTTGTATTTTATCACAATTACCATTTACTTCAATGTCTTTAACTACTCTCTCATTCAAAATGTGTTCTAAGACCTTGCATATAATTGAGGTCAAACTAACAGGCCTATAGTTTCTTATATTACTTCCCCCCCCCCTTTCTTAAATATAGGTACTATATTTGCAATTCTCCAGTCAGATGGTACAACCCAAGTTTACAGATTCATTAAAAAAATCTTTGCATTTGGGCTTGTACCATTGCAATTGCATGTACCATTTCCTTAACATTCTTGGATGGAGATTAATGGAATGAAATTGGGGTGGGGGGGGGGGATAAACTGCTTGAGTTTGGCTTCCATCATGGATGTGGTTATTTCTTGTTCCCATTTGGCACCCTTCCATTGCCCCCAAGTTTCGCATTACTCTTATTAAAAATGGAGGCAGTGTATTCATTTAGGTGTTGGGCCATGCCCACTGCCGTCCTGGGGTTGGGTGGGGGGAGCGGGGCGACCGCCCCAGGCCCCGCAGTTCTTGCTATTTATTTAGATTTAGTATTGGTAAGTAGCAAGGACCTCACAGAAGAACTGGTTAGTTCAATGAAAAGATTTTAAAAGTAAATAGTAGTACATACAACAGGCAAATACCACTAAGGAGCTTTTTATAAAATCTCCTTGGTTTGAAATTGTTTTGTCTAGTTCCTTTATTTAAAAAATGTGCAAACAAGCAATTTTCACTTCACTGACCTAGGACAGGAGTAAGAATAATTTTATAAACTTAAATATATAACGTTTATATATTATACTCCTTAGAACAAGAAATATTTATTTTACTATAGAGATGAAACCACTTCTGGAATGAAACACACAAAATGTGTAACAGATCACAGAAATAAGGCATAACAAATTAGGCCAGTGGGCAAAGAACAATATCCAGTTAGTCCAGTGGGTTCTAAATCTTTTCGTATAACGCCCCACCTCTTCAGATACTCAGAAAAGAACCCAGACCCATTTGAGACTCTTATTTCCACAGAACTATACATTTCAAAATCAGCAAAGCTGAGGCATCAAGACCTATCATGTCAGAGGGGAAATTTCCGCTCTGCAGGCCAACTAACATCCTTGTGTTTTTCCTCTCCTCATGGCTGAGGGTATGTCTACACTAGCAATTTAGGTCGACATAAGGACCCTTACATCGACCTAAATTACTCCATATCTACACCTGACTTTCATTAAGTCGACTTAAGAAATTCATTAAGTCGACCTAATAAGAACCGCCCATTAGGTCGACTTAACCCTTAAGTTGACTCCTTAAGTTGACTTAAGGATGGTGTGGACGGAGAGTAACCCTTAAGTCGACTTTATTAAGTCGACTTAAGGGCGGTTAGGTCAATTTAACAAAGTGGACTAAGTCGACTTTAAGTCAACTTAGTCCACTTTGTTAAGTCGACTTAATAAGGTCGGCTTTAAGTCGACTTAAAGCCGACCTTATTAAGTTGACTTAACACAGTCGACCTAACTTTTTCTAGTGTAGACATAGCCTGAATGTTTATTTTTTCACTAATCCAAGAAATTTTGAATGGCTAACTCATTATATCAGGTAATTTGCTCTCTTTTTACATTAATACCTTCTCATCTATTGTTCTTTAAGGGCCACATGGACATTGTTTGAATCAAAACAACTTGTTTGATTTGCTAAACAGACTAAAAAACTACCTTGGGACTCACCCTTCTCTGCATCTAACATACTGCAGTTTCCATTTCATGCATCTGATGAAGTGGGATTATATGCACAAAAGCTTATAAATTTATTAGTCTTTAAAAGTGTAACAGGACTCCTTGTTTGTTTTGCTGAAATAAACTAACATGGCTACTTTTCTGGAACGATATCAAAAAGTATTGTCATGTTATCCACACTCTTGTGGTAAACTAAAGTTAGCTTTAAAAACAAAAGCATCAACAAAAACTAGCTTTTACACATATATGGAATCTAAAATACAAGAAATGAAAAAAATTCCACTAGCAAGTCAGAAAGGCCTGGTTCTGATCTCAGCTACATTGGTGTAAATCAGAAGTTACTAAAGCAAGCCAAATAATCTTATAGGCATTGTGGTAACTATTTGGAGCTTGATTCTGATCTTAAACCTGTTTAACTCTGCTTACTTTAATGGAGCTCTTCTGATTTGCAATAATATAACTGAGATCAGAATCAGGCCCCATACGTTTAAAAAATG
The DNA here is from genome assembly GCA_007922175.1 of Pelusios castaneus. NCBI lineage: Eukaryota > Metazoa > Chordata > Testudines > Pelomedusidae > Pelusios > Pelusios castaneus. The sequence goes on along the minus strand of ML685790.1, from coordinate 4,289,112 downwards.
CCTGCAAGATTAAACACTCGGAAACAATAAGATACATTTCTGTTTATGTTCTATTTGTTTCAGCTGTCCAGTCTTTTCACAATATCTGGATCTTACAATTATGCTACTGTATGCATGTCTTAATCTTGTACAAAATTCAGAAGCACATGATCTGAACAAACATTCTCAGAGCTTTTATTCCTGTGGCACAGGTTGCAAGCATCTATGAACTGCAAACAGTTTGTACAAACACTGTACTTGAGCACCCCAAGGCAAAAAGCTGGATCAATGGTCAGGAACACCACACTGAGATCTAGTACAGTAAAAGAGAGAGGGAAGGGCTCTCAAGTAAGGGGACAAGAAACAATAGAGCACAGGCATGTGGAGATCTTGTGTGAAAACAAGTAGGGATGATCGTAACATGAGGCAAGGAATGAAGAGGGAAAGCAAGACAGGTAATATTCAGCAGCTTGCAGAGCAAGTCCTGGTCAAATTCCTGTTCATGAATTCTTATGTGCAGCTGGCTGTATCAATGGAGGAAAAGGAAGCTCATCTTTTAAAAACTTATTACCCAATTCTATGAGGTACTATTCCTGTCAGTACCATATAATCAATTGCTGCCACTATTTAAAAGACAAGCTGGCGGCCAATTCTGCAAACCCTTACTTTCACAAATAGTTCTTACTCATAAAGATCCCATTGATACGAACAGGGGTGTTGGGTGAGTAACTGCGGGCTGTTGTGTGAAGCCCCAGTTCCTCCAGCTCCATTCAAAAAAAGGTGAATAAATCTCTTCAGTCTCTGCAGTCTTCAGTTACTTCTCCTCTTCCTTACCAACTCTCAGAGCAAGCTTTCCACATACAGGGAACCCTCTAATAACTACCAGGATATCTGACCTCTTTTTGGTCTCTCTGGGCCCAATCCTGCATGCCCTCTGACTAGGCATTGCCATTGATTTCAATCAGGAACTTTATTGAAGGTGTGCCTGAAGTATCACATCTGAACTCCTTGCTCTTAACCTCAAAGTTACCAACCTCCATTTCTAGAAGCCATTCTTTTCTTTCTCTCAAACCTATTCTCGTTCCTGTCCTGGTTCAGCTGCATCTCTAGTCTCTATTAGGTGTTTATTCAGTTTGGCCAACACACATTCTTAATGCCCCAGATTCTGAGTTCTTGACTCAGAAACAATTCAAGTTGACTGACTGACTTTGGATGGGCTTCAAATAAAAATTTTATTGAAGTCAAGTCCCCATAACTGAGTCCCCATTGACACTACGCCTTATAAACAAACATCCAAGAGAGATTCAGATGTATCTGACTCGAGACAGGTAGCAAAAAGGGAAGTAAGAAAATGGAAATGAAGCAGGGGGATAGGGAGAATTAATGGAAACGATTTAGTGATTTCATGTCTTTATCAATATCCCAATTTCTATGGCTCTTTAGATCCTTACAAGTGTTAACCCTGTGGATCAAACCATGCCTTTGGGTTTGGAATCTGCCAGAATCCCATGTGGATTTCAAGGACAGGCACAGAGCAGAGGTCACTCTGTTTACTAACTCCCCAACATCCTTGTCCCTGCTGGGCAGAATCCTCTAGCCCCACCACTAGAGAGAAAAGCTCCAGGCTCTTCATTCCAGCCTTGTAGGAAAAGAATGGAAGGGGTGGGGAGAGAGGCACAGAGGAAATCACATGTGGCACTTTAACTGTAAAAGAGCTGCATGTGATTCACAAGCCACCGTTTGGCCACCCCTGGCATAGAGGCATGGGAAGAAAACTCCCTGGGGTGCCTTCATTTCTAGACGGTGATGAGCCCTACGGGCTTGTATCTTTGGAGGTCATAGTGTATTAAATTTATGAATGGTTTATGTACAGATGTGGGGGAAGAACTGCATGCAACTCTGGAGGGGGAGGATCGCCACATTGCAATCAGTAACTGAGAACAGAGGGGAGTGATTGGGGGAACCACTCAGGACATAAACCCGTCCAGAGAAGTACCACCCCCTGGTTCAAAGTAGGTTTTCCAGACACCAACAAAGAAAAGTCTTTTGGCATAAAAAGAGTCTAATCTGACACAGGGCCTTCTTTCTGATCCAACAGATAGACTTCTGCCCAGTGGGGGCTCCAACCCTTAGAGAAGGGTCAGAAAGACTTTGATCTGCTAGATCCCCATGAGTGACTTCTAGTATGTTTGGTGTGTGTTAAAATCCGCTTATTGTTTTTATCATGTTTTTTCTATAATGCTTTTACCTTGAAATATATGTGCTTGCTTAGAAAGAGCTGCATGGTAACTTGCCACTACTGGCAATACATTTCTCATAGCCCTTGGGGAGAGAAAGCAATGCACAGGCACTGACCTTTAGGTTGACTGGCTTGCTGAGGGTATCACAGTGTAAGGCAGGGAACTGTGCAACCTTAAAACTCCAGAGTGGTGACACTTGGGAGCCAGAAACTTTGACTGAGTGTCCTTAACAGAGCAATATAGGTGCAATTACCCTGAAACAGTAACACCTTGCACTGTGGGAAAACACTAATCAATCAGAAGGGCAATATTTCATGAGCTTTGCACATGTGTGACTACACAAAGCATCAGACTCAAGCTCTATGAAGGCGGGCTGAGTGTTTACTAGATGCATGTGAAATAATGTTTGGACAATAATGGGTTTAAACACTGAACACTTTGGTCAAGAACTTCACTATTTATATGTCTGTACAGCATCCAACACAATATAAATATGAACCAAATATAATATCTTCTCTCTCATCCTGCCTTGTTTCTCTTTCTTTCCCCCAATTATTGAATAATGGTAGGACTCAACACCTGGAATTCTTCGAAGTCCCTTGTCTTTCTCAGAGGCCAAAGAAAAATGGAAGGAGAGGATAAATATTTTATTACAGAATAAAAAATATATGCTTAGGCTTGTAATGATACAGAGACTCATCCCTTTAGATCTGAATCCTTTAGCTTGAACAGTGAATGCTCATGGTTTTAGTAGAGAAGTCCTTGGTTCAGTTCCTGCAGAGCACCAATGGTGAGCCGTTAGACCTACCGTGGAAGCTGGAGGTTCCATATATAAAAAAAAAAGTTAAGGCTGCAAAATGAAGCATTCAGCTGTCAGGAAATGCCACTGAAAAGTGCTCTGAATGGCCTATGATTTGGTCAGTGTCCTGTTGAGATGGTAGAGGCTCTTCTTCTTTGTCCCCAGTAATAAGTTCCTTGGTGCAGACAGCAAGGCATCCTTGATGAGTGAACCTTGGCTCCAGAAATCTTCTTGCAGTCCACTAACAGTGCAGTTTGGGGACCGGGAGATTTGATGCAAAACATATTTTCCTTTTCTTAATTCAGGTTGTTTTTTGTCTTTGGGGAGCAGGGCGGGGTTTTAGCACCTATTGCCTCGAGCAGCTAGTCAAAGTTTGAGGACCCCCTGGTGATGTCCCATTTGGGAGTAGAAACTGGTGACAAGTACTTCTTTGAAGCAATTTTGTTTATTTACAAAGAGCCATGCAAATTCCTGTGTCTCTGAATGCAGAAGGAATCAAAGAGAAGGAAACTGCTTATTTGGCTCAGGGCACCAAGAACACTCCTTTCAGCCTGCACCTCTGACCCAAAAACCTCTTCCCAGGTTTCTTCCTGGGTCAGACAGCACGCTTTCACAGTTTCTGTGTGTTCTCTCTTCCTTGTCACACCTCCCCACATCACTGAATATAAACATTACTCAGCAAAAAATCTTGGATGTGTTCACATACTCCTTTTGTCCTAGGCGGCGGCTTTATCCTTACAGTTATGTTAACTGAAGGGTGCATTCACACGTATCTGTCTCAAAGAGCTTTTAATGCAACCCCGTCCAGCTCATAACAGACTCATTCCTGATGCCATCAAAATAAGTTGACTTCAGTGGAAAACAGAAATACGGTCAGGTCATTACTCAGTTGAAGGTGGTGGTATAGGCAGAAATGGGTTTGACCAATGCCAGTGGTTGGTAACATTCTATTCAAGCGTTTGAAATATGAACTCAGATTTAATGGTGTGGACCCAATATTAATTTGTTCGAAAATGGACAAATAGTAAAGCAAAATAAAAATGAAAAGAACTTCTCAGTTGGAAAAGATGCATGCCATGTTCTAATCTCATGAAACTGTAACTGCTACCCAAATGAATTTTCCACTCACGACTGCCATGCTAACATTTTGTAAACTATTCTATTAGCCTGGGGCAAATTTTGTGGGATGAGTTTATGAATCTTTTGAAAAGTGGTTTGAAAAGAAACACAGAAACCCCATTTTTGTATGTGCCTCTGAGGGCTTCTCTAATCCATTTTAAATCAAGGAAGAATGGAACACATCCTAAATGTATTCTAGTGCTTAAACCCTCCAGCTTCGTCTATATGGGTGCGTCTACACTTGTGAATTAAGTCGACTTAAACCTGCTTAAATCGACTTAATTTAATCTGCGTCTACACTACAATTTCCTTAAGTGGACTTAAGCTGCTGCTTAAGTCGACTTAAGGAAATTTTAAGTCGACTTTATTAAACCTAGTATAAAGTCAACTTTACTGGCTAAGGCGACTTTATAAAGTCGCCTTAGCCAGTGTAGATGCAGATTAGCCCTAAATCGACTTTAAATCAACTTAAAGGGCCCCCGGGCTCCTCTGCTGACCACCCAGACAGGGTGGCTGGCACAGCCAGAGCCTAGCATGCCCACCCACAAGGCAGGACACAGCCCTACCCACCCCGCTCGTATACCCTGCCCCTGTCCCTGTCCTGCTCAGCCCTCATTGTACCAGGGTACAATGGAGCAAATGCTGAGCCTCCTGGCACTTTGGAAATTGACTTATTTTGACAAGTGTAGACATAGCCAGAGTGTCTACAAGGAAATAATCCTTCAGATAAATTGTGGAAACCATCCCAATAATATTGGAAAATATACCTCTGAAAAGGGGAACTGTACATTTGTTTTTTAATATTAACATGTGGCAGACAAGTCTGCTCTGCTAAATCTGTAATCAGATTTCACTCAGGTTAATAAAATTATTAGAAATGACATGTTTTAGGTGCTGTAACATGCTCACTCTGCAATACAGTAACAGTTAGAGAGATCTGATGACTATATCACCGGACCACTTCGAGCAGAATCCCACTGTGGTAATGATTATTGTATTTCATTTAATAGTTACATGGAAAAGATTTGTCACTCCCTTAAAAACTCCCTAAATAAACATAGATAGGGAAAGGGTAGTGAAATTCTAATGCTACTCAAGAAGGAGTCTTAAGAAACATCTGGGCTGTTCCCTCCAGTTTGGCAAGAGGAGTGGTAACAGCCCTATCGGACTCTTTTAAAGTCAATAGCAAAAACTCCCATTAACTGCTACCAGGGCAGGATGGGCCCCAAACTCTGGATTTCCCTGCATCAGCCAGAGGTACCAATTCCAGAGATGAGGGGAGGAATGAATAGGCTACTCCCAGCAGAGACTCCATCCCTCCAACAGCCAGAGACATCTCTGTGACCTGGAGATTTCTGATGAGGAGCAAATCCCAACTGGAGTGCACAGTAAATTCTCTCACAGAGGAAATAAATCTCTCCTGGGAATTAACAGCTCCCTTCAACAGGTGGCAGAGCGCTAAACCTGGCTTCCCATGCTGCAGCTGTGGCTGTATTGCCCAGCTTCTCGCTATTTCCCTTTAAGCTTCCGTCAGGTACTTCAGGAGGAGGGAGAGCTGGGGGAGGAGATGGCTGGAGGCTTCCACCACAGGCTCACGCAATGCAAACTCTGCACGCAACGGGGAGGCGACAGGCAGAGGAGGGGAAACTTTCCAGCTTCATAAACCCTGAAGATGAAGATTTTCCCTCCTGCGACAGCAGTCCGCGATCCCACAGCCCCGCCAGCCGTCCAAGTGGGTTTTCTGGGATCCGCTTTGTTAAACTCGCCCACAAAGGCAGGGAAATCTCGACGGCTCGGCCAGTCCAGATGGGTTGGAGCCATCGGCGATCGGCAAAGAGCTGGGCGCCCTAGGGAAGAGCCGGGCGGCTGCGATTTGTCAATATCACCGGGCTGGAGACTGCAACTGATGGTGGATGTGGATTTGAAGCCAGGAGAAGCAGGGCCAGGCTCCAGCCGAGTCTAGACGGGCTCCGGCTAACCTCTGCTGGACTCGGCTGCCCTGTAAGCCCTTCCCACTGGTTTTCTCCAGCAGCCTCGCTTGCTCCTTCTCCCAGGGGTCAGACGCCAGGGGTGGGGGCTCCCAAGTTGCTGATGTGCATCCAGTGTGTCTGAAGCAGGCTTGGGGAAGTGCGAGCTCTGAAGGGTTAACAAGGCACGATGTGGGATCGGGTGCAACTGGCCTTTGTCCGCACATGACCTGCCGAGCCGCGGGCGACAGGAACCCCGGCTTCTGATGAGGTTCCCGCAGTCAGATCGCCTCCCCGCTTAGCCCAGAAATCTCTGATGGAAGCGTTTTTCAACAGGTCAGTTTTATTCGAGCTTGTTAAAGGCTGCCTTCCCTCCCCAGCAGACGCGAACCGCGTTTAGCTCGCTGTCTCCCAGCTGGCGGGGGACGCATGATGCGAACACACTGGCGGTGCTCATCTTCCTCAGCCCAGGCCGGCTGCTCCCGGGCCGTGCCTTCTGCTCCACCGTGGCATCGTTTACACGGGCTCCTTCCACACGCGGGCTGCCCTTCTGGTGCAGGACATCCTGCCCGACCTGTAGCAGGGGCTTTTTGCAGCTCCCAGGCCGCGGGAGAGCGAGGGTGTCCTCCTCTTTTCCCATCCGCCGGGAGACTCCGCATCCCCTGTGGGGCAGGGTGGCCTCCCCCGCACCTGACTAGCCAGGGTTTCCTCCCAACCGGCGACTTGGTGGTGGTTTGCGCTCCACGCCAGGCACACCCCTGGCCGGCCGGTCCTGAGGCGTGTCGGTGTCACGCCTCGTTTTGTTTACACCGGCCGGCACCTGTGCACCCTCTGTTGCGCCCAGCCCGACCCGATCTCCCCTTCTTCCCGCAGCGTGGCCCCCCGGCGGCTGGGAGAGGCGCTCTCCAGCATCCCGCGGCTGCCGAGCGCCCTGCTGCTGCTCCTCTCCCTGCTCGCCGCCGTCCACCTGGCCCAGCTCCTCCTCCGGCGGCGGCGGCGCTGCCTGGAGCCCCCGGGGCCGTTCCCGTGGCCGCTGATCGGCAACGTGGCTCAGCTGGGCAGCGCCCCGCACCTCGCCTTCGCCCGCCTGGCCCGCACCTACGGCGACGTCTTCCAGCTGCGCCTGGGCAGCCGGCCCGTCGTGGTGCTGAACGGCGAGCGCGCCATCCGCCAGGCGCTCATCCGCCAGGGCGCCGCCTTCGCCGGCCGGCCGCGCTTCCCCTCCTTCCAGCTGGTGTCCGGCGGGCGCAGCCTGGCTTTCGGCGGCTACTCGGAGCTGTGGAAGCTACAGCGCCGGCTGGCGCACTCCACTGTGCGCGCCTTCTCCACCGCCGGGCCGGCCCCGCGCCGCCTGCTGGAGCAGCACCTGCTGGGCGAGGCGCGAGCGCTGGTGCGGCTGCTGGCGCGGGGCTGCGCGGGCGGCGCCTTCCTGGACCCCTCGCGCAGCCTGGTGGTGGCCGTGGCCAACGTGATGAGCGCCCTCTGCTTCGGCCGCCGCTACAGCCACGGCGACGCCGAGTTCCTGCGCCTGGTGGGCCGCAACGAGCAGTTCGGCCGCACGGTGGGCGCCGGCAGCCTGGTGGACGCGCTGCCCTGGCTCCAGCGGTTCCCCAACCCGGTGCGCGCCACCTACCGCGCCTTCCGCCAGCTCAACCGCGACTTCTACGGCTTCGTGCGCGGCAAGTTCGCGCAGCACCGCGCCCGCGCGCGCCCCGGGGCCGCCCCGCGCGACATGCTGGACGCCTTCATCCGCCTGCAGCAGGAGCAGCCCCGCCTGCCCCTGGAGCACGTGCCGGCCACCGTCACCGACATCTTCGGGGCCAGCCAGGACACTCTCTCCACCGCCCTGCAGTGGCTCCTCATCTTCCTCATCCGGTGGGTGCTGGGGCCGCCCCCCGAGCGGGGCGAGCCCAGGGAGCAAGTGGGGGGGTGCAGCTGGGGGCATAGCACAAAGGAGCGCGAGTAGCGGGATGGCTGCTCACCGAGAACCACCGGTCTGATGAGGCCCTGCCTGCGATCAGCAGTGCTCCCCTGCTCCAAGCCGGTGTTTTCAAACTTTCCCCCCAGGACCCATTGGGAAAACTCATTGATCTTGTTCATTTATCATTGAGCAATTGGGGTCGGGAAGGAATTTTCCCCCAGGGCTGATTGGCCTGGGCTCTGGGGGTTTTTCACCTTCCTCTGTAGCACAGGGCATGGTTCACCTACCGGTGAATTCTCTGTATCTTAAGTCCTTAAATCATGATTTAAGGAGGTAAATAACTCAGTCATAGGTTGGTGGCCTATTGCAGGAGTGGGTGGGTGAGGTCTTGAGGCCTGCATTTTGCAGGAGGCCAGACTAGATGATCGTACTGGTCCCTTCTGACCTTAAAGTCTATGAGTCTGAGTCAATGCATGCCAGGTTTTTTGGGGGGGCACCGTGACCCTGTATCTGAGGGTCTGTGGGCAGGCTCAGCCCCAGGGATTTTGGCGCTCTAGGCGACCTATGAATTTGGCACCCCCCCGCCACCCGTTATAAGAGAACATATTCATATATATTTTAATACAGAAAAAATTCACTTCCATTCAGTTTGGTACCCCTTAAAGCCTGGCATCCTAGGCAACTGCCTAGTTCACCTACATGGTGGGGCTGACCCTGCCTGTGACCCAGTATCAGGCCCTGACCCATGGTTTGAAAACCACTGGCCTCAGCAATGCTTGAGCTCAGAAACCGGCTTTAAGGCAGCTTTTCTGGGCTCTTTCAGCATCTGCCTCCAGGCCATGAGCTGGAGCCCCTCCTCGGAGAGAAAAGGCCCAGGTTAGGATAGTGGCAGGCTAGGAGAGCTCTAGAGGACTTGCTAAATGACTAGTAAGTCCGTTTCTCTGTGCCTCAGTTTCCCATCTGTTGAGGCATAGAGAAACTGTGATGATGATGATGATAATGAGGTGTTATAAGGCTAAATGCATTAAAAAGCTTGTGAAGCATGCTAAGTAAGAAACGGGCCTCACCCTCACAGTGCATGCTAGCTCATCTTACCTAACACAAATGGGAATGAAGCCAGATCAGTGGTTCCCACATTGGGGGGGCACAGAGGAACATCAGGGGGCACAGCAGGGCAGGGAGGGATTGCCACCCAGCCCTGCTCTGCCGTAGCTTTTCTCCCAGCCATGGCTTGGTTCCCACTCTAGGGGGGCATAACACAGCCTGTTACTGGAGAGGTTGTGAGAGGAAAAGTTTGGGGACCACGGATTTAGAATCCCTGTGCATGATCCTACTCCCTCCTGACCAAAGCTGGCTCTTTCCAACAGGACCCACGCCCCACCTCTCCTGGTTTTCTTGTGGGAGCAGAATGTGAGAATCTTGTCACAACTTTATTGAAAAAACCCCTCTAATCCTCTTAGGGAAACATGGCAGCGACCCCCTGTTTGAGGCAAGAGCTTCCAGCAAGGCTTAAAATAATTTACATAGACAGAGCCTGATTCTGATCTCTCTTGGAGATCAAGATTGGATCAGGCCCACTGGGCTTTCTGTTGCCTTGGGAGAATGGGTTTAATATCAATTTCTACATCCTGCTAGTTAAAGACTAAAGCTCGCCCTTGCCAGTCAAAATTTCAGTGTTCTGGGAAAATATATCCTACCAGTTTCTTCCAAACCCCTCCCCAATTTTCTTCCATCCCCAACCATGCTTCTGAAATGGGACACTCAGGTTGTGTCACTATCTCCACAGGTTGTGTGTATCTATCTCCACAGCCGCTTTCCCCACTCCAGTTCCTCAAACCCAATTAAATGCAGCTGTTGGAAAGAATCCATATCTATAAAAGCCAACTAAAATAAACAATACTTATAAACTAATAGGTCTAGCTGTCCAGAACATTTCGTGTGACATAAGACAGACAAGTTGGAGGAAATCCTGCAACCAAAATCTAATGTATTAAATACGCTCCATGAACAAATTGGAGCATTATTAGAGGCATATGCTTAGGTTGCCAGTGATGTGCAAGCATCAGACTAAATCGATCTGGTTATTAGCCCTTTGTTTCTAGTCAAAAGTGAACATAAGGTAACAATCCTGTATTTGTGGGACTGAAGTACCTTGATTGTTTATGATTAACTCACACGGAAGCTCTGGGAAAACTGCCAAAAACTAAATATTTAAACAAAAAAACCCCAAACCTCAATGCATGCCATGGCTCCAGTAAATGTTGCAGAAAAAGAGAGAGGCTGGCAAAAAGGCAATAAAACAAACCCAAAAGTAACCGATTTTACCAGGTCAAGATCAAAGAGATCATAGGATTTGGATAATATCTACTTAAATGAGATAAAAAGTGTTCGTGTGCTGATTTACAAACCCTCTATTATGTTATTGCTCCTATAATATGTGCACCTTTATTATGGTTGCATGATTAGTAAAAAAAAAAATCAAAACTAAGACAGGTGGAGTCATTGGGCAGCCTGTGCACACATAATATTCACTTTGCTGAAAATGATTGGATTCGCAAGAATCCCATGTACTGCCTTGTCATCTCCCAGTGTTTTCCTTAATCATCTGCACTTTCTGTGGATATTATTTCCTTATGCTCATATACTCAGCTACTGCTTTAAAAATCAGACATATTTAACACCTTAAGCATAAGGGGTAGAATTTCCAATGTTTACATAACCTGTTTGGCATTCTAACTGGAGTACTTTACATTTTACTTTTTTTTGCCATGCAGACATACATTTCACAAAATAGTTACTTTTTATCTGACATCTCAGTCCTCATCCTCAAAGGAAACTTGCACAATATTTTTAAAAAATGAGCCTAGGAGTTTAAATTCTTAACTTTGCTAGACACTAAAAATCACGATCTAAGTAAAGACAGGATTTATGGCTTATTACAACAATCTGTAACTCACTACTCCCTTTTTTGTCCTATAATTACAGAGGTGTTAGTGGGCCACTTCATCTTGAATCATCCCTTAGCATAAGTAGTGTATTTTCTAACTGTTTGATCTTGTATTTATCTGTGACACATTGTGCACCTTTTCCAGACCTGAGGAAGAGCTCTGTGTAGCCTGAAAACGCTCTCACCAGCAGAAGGTGGTCCAATGAAAGATTCTCTCATCCACCTCGTCTCTCATTCAGACATACTGAGATAGGAATAGAGATAGGGACATGAAGAGTCCACACCTGAAGAGTTAAAAATCAAACTTGAAGAAAATTATAGGTGTGGGAAGACAACAGAGCAATGTCACTTTTAGAGAGGGAAAATATGAGGGTTTAAAAAAAAAAAAAATCCAAGATCACCAGCCTATATTTTATCTGTAAGAGGTTTTAGTTTGTTTATTTATTTTATTATCTCTCTTATTTTGAGATCCTTCTCAAAAGTCTGCATAACAAATTTGGAATAATGTTTTTATAGTGATTCAATGCAGTACCAAGAAAAAGTATTTTGAATAAGTCATAGTAAATATCCACAAACTTAAAGATCAGAGTGCTCATGAAATTTTCATAATTTATTAGATAAATATTTGTTTCAGTTTTAAAAAACAATACTACATATAGCTTTCATACATGTGTTCCTATATATGTTAATTCAAATACCAGTGCAAATGGACTTAAGGTTATATAGATCTGGTCAAAACAAAAATTCCAAAAAAATTCATTTAAAATAGTACTGAAATATATTGAGTGTCATTTCAATTAAATTTGTTTCAACTCTTTGACACTAAATGTAATATCTAAAAATAAAATTAATTTGAACATAGCACTCTAAATTAAACTGCAGCTGTATTGAAACAAATCATTTTGACTTTTTCCCATTAAAAACTTGTCATAATCGACATGTTCCCAAGAAATGTTTTATCTTGACAAAACTGCATTTTTGGACAAATATTGTCAGAAAATTTAAGTTGTTCTAGTTAAATAGGGCTCTTTTAAAAGCAAATCCGTTGTTTGAAAATATATATTATATTTGCATAGATGACGTGTGTGTGTGTGTATAATATATATATATTTTAAAATCCCAACAGATATCCAGAGGTGCAGGCTAAAATGCAAGAAGAAGTGGACAGGATTGTTGGCAGAGATCGCTTGCCGTGTGCAGAAGATCAACCTCATTTGCCGTATGTTGTGGCTTTCGTTTATGAATCCTTGCGTTTTAGCAGCTTTGTGCCGGTCACTATTCCACATGCCACCACTGTTGACACTTCCATAATGGGCTACCTCATTCCCAAAGATACAGTCATATTCATCAATCAGTGGTCAGTGAATCATGACCCAGCAAAATGGTCTAACCCAGAGGATTTCGATCCAACAAGATTCCTGGATGAAAACGGATTCATTAACAAAGATCTTACTAGCAATGTGATGATTTTTTCATTGGGTAAACGTAGGTGCATTGGAGAGGAGCTATCCAAGATGCAGCTCTTTCTCTTTACCTCCATACTGGTACACCAATGCAATTTTATTGCTAATCCAAATGAGGACTCTAAAATGGACTTTACTTACGGGTTGACCGTTAAACCCAAGCCATTTACAGTTAATGTCACTCTTAGGGATTCTATGGATTTGCTAGATAAAGCTGTCCAAAGATTGCAAATAGTGAAAACAGCTAGTGAAAGTCATCAATTAGAAGATTTATGAACATTGACATTTGAATAAAACATACAAGGATGCTGCCACCTCTCTGTAGACTTCAAGTAAATACTAATATGCTGCTCTGCTGAGCTCTTTGCAATGTACTGGGGAGTGGAATTGCCCAAGCATTAAGCAAGTCTTTCTTAATTTCAGAAAGAGAGAGGAACCTTATGAATATATTAAATGCCAAAATGCAGGCCAAAATTCGTGATTTGAAAGTAAATTTATTTTTGGTGAACAGGCAAGAAGAAAAGTGTTGTTTTAACACACTCTTCATTTACTGTCCAGCTGCAGCGTCTCCGCTACTCCTTGCGCAACCGTTTTCATGTCTCACAGCAGCACTCTGAGTCCTAATTTGCCCTCAAAGATTCCACATCCCAGAGTGAAATCTTGTAGGAAAAGAGAGTGTTGCCTAGATCGTTGGAACCAGATTCTGCAAGTGTGCTATACAGGGAACTGCCATGGGCTCATGGTATGTCCTGGGATGGGTTTCAATGCCTTGACGATAAACTTTCAAATTAATTTTGGTAAAATGCCAACCTAAAGTCTTGCCTTTAACATTCCAAAGTATTTAAAGTGTGACTGAAAACACAGACTTGTTTATAAGCACAACAGAATTTTGAAACGTATTTCATAATGTATATGTGAACAAATGAAATATACTGAATTATTTCATTACATCTCAAGCAGAAAGATTAAAACTGGTATGTCCCCAAATGGCAGATACGATGCCATAATCCATTAATTTATTCATAAGCAGAAGGAAGGGTACTGATCAAAGGGGAAAAAAAGATATTTTAATTAGAAAATCTCATTTAAAGGATGACCTTTTAATTGACTATTTATTTATGTTTATTTTCTCAGCTAGAAGCTTATACCCAATCCTGCTAATCTTTAGGTACATGCCAACAACAACAACAACAAAAATCACATGAGGAGTCCCCACATATGTTTGCAGGAGGACTTTTATCTTAGAATTTTTGTGCCACTAAGCTTAAATAATGTGTGCAATAGATACAGTTGTGTTCCATAATAGTTCTGTTAGCATCAGTTAAAATTGTGCCTGTGATAGCTGATCATGTATTATTAATGTGATCTACTTTCAATAAGGACATGAAACCTAAAATATTGGGAGTTTGGATTACATATCCTGATAGTGCCCAGAAACTGTAATTTGAGCACTTTGCATAATTTCACAAAGCACTTCAAAAAAAAAAAAATTAAATAAGGAGCCTTGTGATCAGATGTTAAGTGAAGCGTACACAAGAAGTGTTTCGCATTGCACTGCTGTGTAATGTTTGCATTGGATAATGACCAATACTCAGAGAACTGCTTTTTATTATGTAAAAGTGCAGACTCTACAGAAATGTTGGGTACCTTCTAAGAGACATAAACCACCCTCAACTCTAAGTGAAATCCATAGCAGTTAAGGACACTCAGCACATTGCTTGAGGTGCATAGGCCCTTGCAAAGTCAGACCCTCTGGTATCTGGGCTATGTCTACACTGGCAAGTTAGTTCGAATTAAGGAGGCTTAATTCGAACTAACTAAAGCCATGGCTACACTAGGCTTTAATTAGTTCGAATTAAGGGCTTCCTTAATTCAAAGTAATAACTTCGAATAGGCTATTCAAAGTAAGGGTTAATTCAAACTAATTAGTTCAAATTAACCAATGTGGCCATGTTAGTTCAAACTAATTCCTTAGTTCAAACTAACCGGCCCATTGAAATGAATGGGGATCGCTAATTCAAACCAAGCAAATGCCATGAATGGCACTTGCTTAGTTCGAACTAATTTTTTCTAGTTCGAATTAAGTTAATTCAAACTAATTAAAATTAGTTCAAATTATTTAGTTCGAATTAACTAATTCAAACTAATTTTAGTAAGTGTAGACATAGCCTAGCAGAATATGGACCTTATGCTATAAACATGAAATCTATGGGACTACTTGACAGAGTAAGGACTGCTCGCATGAATAAGGATTTGAAAAACTGAAGCCTATATTATAAGCAATCCTACCCCTGTTGATAACAATGGCAGAACTGACATTGGTGTTTGATGAGAGCAACATTGAATGCCTGATCCTGGTCTCACTGAAGTACTTAGGAATTTTTCCATGAACTTCAAAAGGAATCTGCATCAGGATCTTAAAAGCATTGCCCCTAAACCCAGGTAGAAGTGACATACCTGACGGAGCTATTTGAAATCTCTGATTTTGTATGGAATGTAAGTCCATGTTTTCCAAAACTAAATATTACAATCAAAGGCTTTTATAAATCTAAAAGGGGTATACCTCAGGTATTTTGTGGATCATATAAAAATCTTTGATATCCCAGAACTTAGCTTATATCTGTGAAATGCTGAATAACCTACTCATTCAAACTCAGATCTACATTAGATCAAATGCTAGCAATGCATTTTTTCACTTGTACTTTTAAAATATGTGCATAAAAAGTCTGTAATCTTCAAAAGAATAGTTATTCTAATTCAAAGATCATTGTTTTGTATTTCAATAACTTTTTTTTTTTTTTTTTTTTTTTTTGTAATTTTGTACTCCTCCCAAAAGCTTTAAAACACATAGCTGGCTATTCATCCAGTTGAAATTGATATGTATGGATGTCTATGATCAGGTGATACATACATACATATAAATACTGGTCAAATATGTGCATCATACAATCCTTGTAAAATGTCAAGCTTATGAATACCGATATAGAATTACACAATTCTTAAATAGCTAATTTTTGTGGTCATTTTTAAGATGGATCACCTATTACCAAAATATTAAATAAAAATTATTTGTACACTGTATCTGCTTGGTGGATATTTCATTTTGGGGGGATTTGGAGAAACAAAGGCATCATTTTTATTGCATGTTTCATTTGGGAAAAGTCAACTGATGGTGACTGTTTTGTCCCAGCAAACCTAAACATTTTCCCCTGAGATCAAGGAGTCAGTGTTGGCTATTATTCTTCTCGTCTTTTTGCATTCTTTCCTCTTTCTGTCTTTTCCCCCTCCTCCCATCCTTGGGGCCCCATCTCACCTCTTGGTCTTCCCAGATCTTCCCCTCATTTCTTTATGTCCAGAACATTCCGTTAACTCTGCCACAATCTTCCAATGCCATCTCCCCTTTCCTAATCTCCCCCAAATCACCCTGTGTTCCTCCTTTCCCGATTCCACCATCACTGACTGCTTTTTCCTGTCTTCTCTCCCCTCTCAGTGTCTTCCAGCTAAGTAACCCAACTACTAACTGTGCTTCACAGAATATGTTGGCTGGTCAGCTGTCTACAGGTGGAACTCAGACTTCTTTTTAGGGTTAGCTGGCACATTTTTACTCTTCCTTGTTATCTCTTCAGTTCTAACAGAGCCTCTTGTGCTGACACAGCTGGGGGATCTTGGCTTGAGGGTTCATACGAGCATACCAACAACTGCCTGTTATCGCCAGTTCTCAACTAGCCTGAGGAAAGATGGGAGTCGTAGAATTTACAGCTGCAATTTACAGTTGCTGAGCAGGCATCAGGAAACGTCTAAATCACACCATTTTAGGCCAATCACAGCTTATAGAAGTGGGGTTATGAAAACTGCTAATGTTTAACTCCACTGTTTTCCAGTTTAAAAATGATGCCTGTGGTAATGATTCTAGATTGGGCAAAGGGGTATCCAGTAGCAGACAAGTCCCACTCCCATCAGATTCCCTAGTGGCATATGTCATTAACCCCCTAACCTGACTGGCTGGCAACAAGAGAAAAATAGGGGCTGCTCCTAGGAAGCTGCATATCATAGAAATTGGAAGGAACCATGAGAAGTCATCGAGTCCTGTCCCCTGCACTGAAGGCAGAACCAAGGACGCTCATGATATAAACAAGTAGAAAAGTGAGTTAAAGTTAAATCAATTACAGAAATATTTTATTGAAATCCACTTGTTAAAAATCCTCTCAAATTGGTTTGTAATAATGGGGGCCTAGGAGGTCTACCCCAATTGTGACCTCAGATATTGGAACCTTTTACAAACCTACTTCCCAATCCTCTATTACAGTAAGTATGGATGGAGAAAGGTATGAAAGGGAGACAGAACAGCTGGATTAGTCATAACAAAAACCCTTTCTCATACTCCCAACACAGTCCTCGGGTTGTATGTCATATACACAAGTGGAAAATAAAACCAGAAATGAAGGGATCAAAATGGGTTTACTGGAAACGAGGTCTGTAGTGGACAAAATAATGAAGGGATGGACTTATGACCGATGCTTTGGAAACAGAATATTCAAAGACTATTGAATTATCATTATGCATCCTTAGGACTTTGCTAAGCATGCAAGAAATAAAGATATGGGGGGTGGGGGTGTAAATTAAGACCAATCTCCAGTGCTGAAACAATATAGGCAGAGAACTGAAGTACTTTAAAACCTGCCAGGGTCTTATGGAGACCGGGGGAGTCAGGCATGGTGTAAGCTGTTGATTGTTTTTAAGATAAGTTTCCTCTGTAATGCTTTTGTTCTGAATCAAGATTAAATGGCTTTCTGAAAGCTGGCTTGTCACTGAATAACATTTTCACTGCCCCTGAGAGAACAGGACTGCAGGTGCTGAACTGAAGTCAGTTCTGCCAGGTGATCAAAGTGAATTCCCGGTGTCTGCATCCTATATACCCAGTCAGGAGGGGAGAAATGTGTCCTGAGAAAAGTGACACCTAGTAACCAGAGACCTAAATGGGGAGCCCTCAAGGCGACCACAAAGCAGTCAGGTGCGTTAAATAAGGAACGGTGACAGGCTTCTTTTGTCTATCATCTCCTTTTGGAGTCCTTAAAGGGAAGGAGGGGGAGAAATAGAATTGAAATTGCATTCTTGGGGGATTTCCATGAAGAAGGCTGATAGGCCTCCTCACTTTGCTCCTGATCCTATACTTTGCTCATGAGCCTGAAGAGTCATCATGATACCCAGAAGTCAACGCACCAGTGAAGGCCCCTGAACAAGTGAGGATTTCTGCCATATACATAAGATCCCATGGTCTTCTCTTTCCTTGCATGTTCCTTTATGATCCTCATTGCATCCTTTCCCACTCTCTAGCTTTTCATCTGATCCTGAAACCAGCTGTACCTCCTGGCACCAGCACAACGAGATGAGATGGTCTATCTATTTCTACTCAGTCTGAGGAAGGTTGGTGAAGGAGAAGGCCCTGATCAGACCATCCAGACGACATCCCAGACTGCAGAAATGAGCCAGAGAATCAGCTACCACAGCTCTCCTCCCACGACCATCTAGTCACCTTGTACTCCAAAAACAGTAATAAAAGCTGAATTTCCAACCTATTTATAATCCTGTCTCTTTTCTCCCTTGTGTCTGTTTTGTCAAAGGCAAGGAAAATGATCAACATTCACAAATCGGACTCGAACAGCAAAACTAACCTTTTCTTCTCCACAATGAAGGCATACTAGAGAAATAAGAGCCTAAACCAGGGACCACTAGGGTGCTGTAGACCGTTTCTAAGCTTTCCAATGGGATCTGCATCTCCATTCAATTTTTTTTAGGGGTCTGCAAAAAGGTTAAAAACCACTGAACTAAACAATAGCCTCTTTCTGAAGAGAGGACTTCTGTGTTTTGATTTAGCTTGTTCTAAAAAACCACAATTTAAAAATGCTTTATATTTCATTTTGATTATTTTTTTGCTCTGTAACCTAATCAACAGATTTCCAAATATTGGCATAAATTTATTGGTGTGTTTGTTATAGGACTAAGCAGGCCTAGGCATATGTAATCAAAAACCTAAAACCATGTGTGATTATTTGAATAATGGCAAGGTCTCATTTTCATGGCCCTTTTATTCCATCAAAATTAACACAAAAGATGCCAAGGGCTCAGTGACTTCACAAAGTCAATAAGATATTTACGGTCCGGTTAGACAAAATCCTGGCAGGGATGATTTAGTGGGAGTGGTCCTGCTTTTAGCAGGGGGTTGGACTAGATGACCTCATGAGGTCCCTCCCAGCCCTAAGATTCTAAACCAGCCTTCAGCACTTTCATCCCCTCCTCACTGGAAACATTATCACTTCCTTTTCTTTGTCTTGGTCAACTCCTGAAAGCACAGATTCTACCTTCTGTTCAGATTGGGAAATTAGTTAAAAAAGGATTGAAAGAGAAAAAGAAGAGAGCACTGGGCTGTCATGGGTATCTTGGAAAATCAATAGCACCTGAACAGTGTCAATATACAAGCAAGACAGGAAGTCTCGCAAACTGAAGCAGTAAATACAGCAGAGATTAGGGACACATACTAACCGAGGGAACAATCATGTTTCCATTAAAGCCAAAAGCAAAACTTCTATTGACTATAATGGGAGCAAGTTTAGAGTGATGACAAAAACAGATGACAAAATGTTAAAAACCAGTTCTGTGGTGGAAAACGGTTTTCAGTGGCTAGTCAGAACCAGGGTCAGCAGGGTCCGGGAAACAATTCACCATCAGTAGAAGGAGAGGGGAATGGGCCATAAGGCCAGAACTTGGGGACAATATGAAGAGGCTGAAGACAGACCTGATGGAAAAGATTAACAATCCAGACCTGGTTGAGCAAGACTTAGGGAATCAATGAGGACTGTCTACTGTGAGCAACCAACAGACTGGGACACTAAGCAGAGAAACACTAGCATGAGGAGAGAGAGAGAGAGAATGCAGCTTACTCAAGATAAGCCGAAGGAGCCAGAAACTCCAACTGGACATGGACAGAGAGTGACAATCAGGGATTGGAAACAGCTGCTGTGTGCCCTTACACCATACCAGTACTTCCGTGAGCTTGCTGCCTGCTCCTATCAGCTGCATTGGTCATTTGATGCTGCTCCATATACTGAGGAACAACTAGTCTTCTGGAGTGGCGTACCTAAAATGGTGTAGTCACACTTGGTCCAGAATTATGGAGTCCACCCAGAGGAGCTGCTGGGGAAAGTGGGTCCAGATATGCACCCTTCCTGGGCAGAGTGTCAGATAACAGCATTGGCCACTTCACATGAGAGAGTGGGGGAAACTGGGAAGGGTAGTTGGAGCTGGAGGAGGTAGAGGGCTGGAATAGAGTTAGGAGATGGGGGACTGTACTGTGGCTTTGAGGGAGCTGGAGGGGGCTAATTTCAGAATTAGGAAGGGGGCCCTGAAATTATTCTTGCCCCAGAATCATATGGAGCCTTATTATGCCACTGTCTCTTCGCACAGGGTAGAGCATGCCTGATCAAAGTGGGGCCTCCTGCTCGTTCTATTCTCCACCCAGTCTGGGGGGGAGGGGTAGGTAGTGAAGATCCACTAGGGCTGTCCCCGCCCAGGGCCAGGAATGGGATGAAGATCCCACTGATGCTGGTGCTTACCCACAGGGCTGGAGCATATCAAGTGTGGCCATGGCGGGGGAACTACGTCAATTGAGGAAGGGGGTTCAGTGCCCATGGAGGGAGGCTAGCAGGAGGAGTTGTGGAAGGAGCCTGTGGAAGGGGTTGCGGGGATGGTATGTGTGAGAAGAAGTGTCTGAATTGTGGGGTAGCCTGTGGAAGGGGCTATAAAGGGAGCATGTGTTGTAGGGGTGAGGCTCAGTAAGTGGGCAGAATCCAACTGCTGTGTTCCAAAATTAACTGGTGTTGGGTGATAGACTCAATTGTTTATTTTCAGTGGTGGATGAAGTTTCTTTTGAGGACAGGACTTTGGTAAATAACATCATTCCCCCCTCAGTCTGACAGTTGGTCATACTGTGACTTAATGGGTCCGTAAACAGAGATATGGTGCCATCTAAATCTAATCCATACTTAAAAGTGAATCTAAATTACTCCCACAATAGAGGGGTGAAAATGATGCTTTAATTTCTTTTTGTACACGTGTATAATCACAATAAGGTAGCTACAATGGGGATGTCCTTTCTAGCTTCCTTGTTGAACAGCAAGGCTCTGAAAGGCTCCTTAGGTCCGATTCTGACTGCATAAAACGCGTGAGATATCCTATCTGATGCAGAGCACTGAGACATGGTACTGTGTCCCTCCTGGATACAGTGTGTGTGAGAAAGAGGCCTCTCTACCAGAGTTTATATTTTAACCCCCTCTTTGATACTGCAGTTAATGTTTAATTACTGTTCCCCCACTTTACTTAGAAAGCCATAAAACCTTGGATTGATTCTCAGCAGTTCTACTCAAGTAGATTTTGCTTTAATTGAGCCAAAGTGCCACTGAAGTTTAAAGTAACAGATTTCAATTCATAGTTACTGTAATCACAACTAGATTTTTTTTTTAAAAGAATCTCCTCTTTGTATTGTTGTTTTTCTTTCCCTTCATGAAGTTCATTCAAGCATATAGCCACTGGAACATGGTGTCTTGCTACCACATGTTCCATGTCAGACTCAGACCTATACTCATCTTTCCTTTCCTGGTAGAGAGGAGGTGGAGCTGTACCTACCCTTTAGAAGAATAAGCCTTACAAAGAAGCTTTCTGGGTAACCTTTCCAAATGGCACAAGAACAAAAGAAAGGTGTTTTTCTTAAGCTTTCTATATCCGATATATTCTCTCAAGTCTTCTTCCGACATTCCTGTGTGTATTCTTGCCAACCCAGCATCTTCCAACTGCATGATAAATATACATGTTACAGTGAGTTGGCTGCAAATTGGCTAATACAGCCTGAGAAATAGCACTTCGGAACTCAAAATAAAAAAAGGTCAAATTTTGAAAACAGGAAGAAACCAACATGAGACATCTTTACTTGTTAAAGAGCACACAGTGCAATTTGGATTGCATGCAAATCTTATGGTCAAGCATCCAATAATAGCATTATTACAATGAATCATTTGTACAAAAGACCTTACTTATTGCTATTAAATAAAACTACTACCCAACACTTAACATAGATTAGTAAGTGTAAGTATCCCCAGTTTACAGAGGGGGGAATGAAGGCATTGAGACTTTCCCAGAGTCAATGCCAAACTCTCGACTCCTAGGTTGATGCTGTACTCACTGGACAACACTCCTTCACAGGTGACCTTATGTCTTCAGAGGACCTTAAAAAGACCTGCTGGAAGTATCCATATGTTTTGAGTACAGTTCAGCTCCACCTTTTTTACATTACATTAATTAAGTATTCGGTTTGGCCCATCTCTTGAGTAGACACAGTTTTCCTTGTGAAAAGATCGCAGGGCTTTGTATGGCAAAACAGAGGACCCCCTTCAGGAAAAGGCTTGGAGCGGATGATCTTCACTTGCTTAGACTGCTAAAATTTGGAAGGCACAACTGAATGTTTCAAGATATTTGCATGGGATGATTTATAATCTTGGGTTAGGTGTGCAGTTATACATGTAAAACTACAAAACTGATGCCCTGTTTCCTTAGTAAGTTATGAAAAAGCGATTCATGAAGCACAACTTGTATTCTAACTGGACCTCCTTGGCTCTTATAAAGGTCTGCACTGTGTCCTGATTGGATCCCTTTAGAAAAGCTGACACTGATCAGTCAATGGAACCCTGTCACAATTGAATAAAAGAAACTTAAGTTTTCAACAAATTGTTTCTTCCAAGTCAAACCTCCAGTCAGCCACCAAGGACTCCTTCTGTTCCTAAAAACTAAGAAGCATCACAAATAATCATCTTGTTAGCTCCCTTTGAAGTCCCTGAAGGGAAGACTTGCAGCGATACTGGAACAAGTTTACAGCTCTAATACCATCTTGGAGTGAAGTAAAGTTTCTATTTATCTTGAGAGAACAGCCCTTGTCAAACGGTAATAGTTTAGAAACAGATATAGATAAAGCAGTGCAACCCATTAGTGTGGCTGCAGTTTATTCCAGTATACAGATGTTTATACTGGTATATTTCTTTAGATGAATGACCTAACGGGAATATGCTTTACTGATATAAGCACCTTTAGCTATTGATATACATGCGTCTACAGTAACAGGCTGCACTGATTTAACTGTATTGGAAAAGCAGCACAAAAACTTTTCTCCCCCCCCCCCCCCCGACCCTCCACCTCAAACACACATGCATGCGCACACATGCACAGAGAGGCTTCTCTTCCTAGCTTTTTCTGTTTGGGGCAGCATTAACTTGATCCCTGGGAAATTTGCCAGCGTCCTACAGGAACAAACTATTACAGGTTGGGTTATACCTCCTTACTATGAGTTGAGCATAACCATCACTTTACATTCAGGATAAATGTAAGGAAACCATTATAATCAGATGGCTGAAATAATTAAATGGTCTCCATCCCAAACACAGGCCGGCATCTCTAGCCAAAACAAAGACACATCCAAGGCCTTTCGGAACTTCAAACTATGCTCAGGTGGGCTTTGTTTGGTAAGGGTGTGTTTGAGAGAGTGAGAAGGGAGAGAGAGACACAGAAGCAGCCCAGCAGACAGTAGCAGAAATCTTGGCAATGGGGCCCTGATAGAGAGTTGAGAGAGAAAGTTATTCAGGCACAGAGTGCTAGCTGGAAAGGCAAGTTTGGACAGCAGCAAAGAAACTGTTTCCTGCCGTTTGATTGCAAGTGTTTTCAGAGAAACAGAACATTATGTATATAAAGTAGTATCTGTCAATACAAAAGATGGCATCAAAGAAATTACTTGACTCTATCATCTATTCCCCCTCCCCACTCCCCCAACTGGGACAACCTACAACAACCCAAATTTGGCTAACTGCTTGGTC
Source organism: Pelusios castaneus (assembly GCA_007922175.1). Classification (NCBI taxonomy): domain Eukaryota; kingdom Metazoa; phylum Chordata; order Testudines; family Pelomedusidae; genus Pelusios; species Pelusios castaneus. The sequence goes on along the minus strand of ML685790.1, from coordinate 4,265,767 downwards.
CAAAGAGGTAACTATCATGTTGAAGAGCTGCTCGACTGCTCCATTCCAACTGGGCAGGTGCACAATACCCCAAACTGGTGTTGTTCCCTGGAGGAGCATCCACTGGCGTAGGAAAAGGGAAAGACCACACAACATAGCCACTGCTGCTGCCCTTCTTCTGGTACGTTAGGCCAAGTTTCATGCAATGTTATGAATGTTTGCTCTTTCTGAGTAATAGAGGGGATCTGTTTGCCCAGAATGATCCATCACAGGCTTTTCTGCTGCTACATTGAGCTAGCAAGTTATTCATGACAGCCACAGATGGTTCTGTTTTCTAAACTAATGAGAACCTTACACACTGCCTACTCTTCCCTAAAAAGCAATGCCAGCACAATCAAGAGAAAAAAATCACCACTTGACATGGGAAACCAAGAGCTGTCTTGCCCAGAGGATCAGGATCAGTATACGAGTGATCAGGAGCAAAAGGACCTAACAAATGGAGAACTGAAATTTTTAGGTGTGAACATGTCTCCATCAGTCAAAGTTCCCTCATTTTTTAATGTTTTAGCACTATTCAGATTTTGAATGATGTAATTCCCCTTAGAGAAACAGAGAACTGTAGGTATTCAGCTTCAATGTTAGAGCTCTTGCCATACTGACACTAAACAGAAGAGCCATTTGCATGTGTCATATATGGGGGAGTGGCCCTGGTGTAATTAAAAGGGGGTTTCCTTGCAAAGAACAGATAAGGCACAGAGAGGGGCTGAACCTGGGATTGGGCGGGGGCTCCATCAGTGTACAGCAGAGTTGATTAAGAGGCTCTAGTGAGATGCATTCTTCACCTCTGCACACATGTCTGGCTGGTGCCTAGTCTGCGAACAAAGGTAAAGATTTGCCACTTAGTAATAGCATCAGTTTGTACTGTGGTGGTTTGTAAATGACTAATGTCCTGCAGCTAAAAAGCCTTCTGTTTGTTTTTGTTTTGTGTGGGTAGATTTTAAGAAGATTCACATACTTTACACATGATAGCTGGAAATTCTTTTTTCTGACCACGCCTGTTTTGGAGTCACAGACCACTTATGTTTAAAAAAAACAAAGAAGCAACTTTATGAATTTTTTTTTTTAAACACACACAAAAATATATTTCTATCTTCCTATAAAAACACTCAAACTGTTCAGTGATGGCACCACTTTAGGATTCGTTAGCTATAAAGGTTTGGAAATAAGCAAGTAGCTGCTCGGGTGACAGTAAATGGAAAATATTCCTTTTACTTACAGCCAAGGCAGTTCACAACTCATTTCTCCATCCTTATGGAGAACTGAAAATGTGTTATCTTAAAAGGACAAAACTCTCAACACCCAGAATGAGAATCTAGACAATGTAAGCTAGCTGCTTCTAATACACGGAGTCTCAACGGGGTTGGGGCCCCTCAATGGGTCGAACAGGTCGCGAGGTTATTTTGGAGGGCAGGTTCCGCTAGCTGTCAGCCCCTGCATATTGCCATGGCTACGACGGTCAACCTCATGCATGGCTGACAGCCAGAGCCCTTCGAAGTTGTGTGGCCAAAGAACACCAGCTGCTGGCTGGATGCTTTGAAGGCAGCCCCACTCCCGGCAATAGTGCAGAAGTAAGGGTGGCACGGCATGGAGTGGAGGGTTGTCACTTTTGGGGGGGTCATCAGAGCCAGAAATATTTTCAAAGGGGATCCTGGAAAAAAGAGATTTGAGAACCCCTGTTCTAATATATGGGGAAACAGTTGAAGCAGAAATATAATGCTGTTGTTAGATGAGTGGGCCAACATGTACAAAAGTTTTGATACATTAAAACATTAAAGAAGGATTTGCAAAAGTGCCTAAGTGACAAGGAGCACATGCTGATTTTAATGCTTTTTCAGAGTTTTTGAAAATTTCTCCATTAATAATTACAGTACAACTAAAAATCACCACCACCAAAACCCTACATAATCAGAGAGCAGCAACATTGCTAAGTACATTTGAGTATTTGCACAGAAAAAGACACATGCAACTGGTATAGTTAGCCATTCCTTTTTAACTAAGCTATGGACTATTCTGGTGTGGGTTTCCCTCAGTCTCTCCTCTCGAAGTTGTTCCACTTTAATTCAATAACTGTCTAATTAAAGGTTATTGGGCTAGAGAAAGTTATCCTAATTAGAGCCTCCAGATTAGGATAGTCATCTGAGTGGCCGACCTCTCCTCCAGGGGAGAAGGGATTTGAACAGAGGAGACTTGATCTGGGGGTCTCCCAATTTCTGGGTGAGTACCTAATCCAGGAGGCTAAAAGTTATGAAATAGCACCTTCCTCTCCTCCCCTCATTCCTACTGTTTTATGTGAACTCACCTGAAGTGCCTGATCTGGTAAGCAGCCTCTGAGCGCGTCTTCCAAATCTCCCCCCCACCACAGAAAATTTAGGGTGGCCAAAGGCCTTTCTTCTCTGGCTTACAAATCACCTTGGGGCTGAGAAGACAGATCGGCAGGAAGGTGCCTAGAGGGAGGCAGCAGAGCACGTGCCCAGACAAAGGCGAACACGTAAAAGCTTAGGGAATTTTTACAACAAAACCTTAGGTGCTAAGTGAATTTAGGCACTTACAGGGTTAGACCGTAGGAGGCAGGTAAGTGGGAGTTTTATGGATCACAATGAGGCTTAAAAATGGGACTTCAGCACCATACCAGATGGTACCCCAAATGACTTCTCCATGGTCACATATTGGAAGCCTAGCAAACACAGATTTCCCCATTCCTCGATGAGCTTCCTAACCACAGGACCATCCTTCCCAGAATCGGTGTCAAGCATATTAGGAGATGATATTTGGAACATGGTTTAGTGTGCACCGGAACAAACCATGTTCAGCATCGTGTCCGTGAACCATGATTCAGCTTAATGTTACAGTAGGCGTGAACTTAAGGACCTTGCTGAATCGGGGCCCTTATCTGCATAATACAGAGAGGAGCACAAAAGGCGATCCTGAAACACATTGCTTTTTTTGCTTTTTTTTTTAATGTTTGCTTTCCTGCCTTCATAATGTGAATACTAGAATCTAGCCACTGCAGCGGTGCACAGAGTTATTATAAAATATTTTCTTGTTTAGCAGTCAGCAATGTCAGGCAGAGAGCAGAGTTCCTTACTGCTCAGAATCTGCCCAGGCAGCCCTAGAACACTGTTTCCATGACAAGATCTTTCTATATTTTCATTTCTTTCTACGATCACTACTATCAGAATAGCTAAATAGTCCCACATGTTGGGGCAGAACGAGGGACTTTCATGTGGTCACTGTTTCTAGGAAAGCCACTCTAGTACTGTATTTCATTTTTTAAAAAGAAATCTAGCTCTCAGACATGCTTCACTGCACATTAACACAGAGGAAATATGGCAAAAGGCACAGACAGAAAAATCTTTAAAACCACTTTCAATACAGCAAATGTTTGGACAGATCAGCAAATAGTTCACAGTTGATTTCTGGAGACATGCTGTGAGAAAACTGGAGGGACTTCTTCCACTTCAACTTCAAGAACATGGGCAGGCAAAACTTAAGGAACCTGCCATTTCCTCCACATCCCAGGTACATAGAACATATTGGGTCAATTTAGTGGCGTATGTGATGCCCATGGAAGGGTTAATTTGGAAATTTCAGAAGCTGCTAGAAATGGCACTATGCTCTCCGAGTAGATTCAGTCAATGAGAAAGTGTTCTATTTGTGCTTCACTGGGGGAGTGTGTCCTCACCTACCACCCTGCCAGCGGATGGAAGAGTTCTCTCCCTGATGTGCTCTCAGTCTAGCTCCTATTTAGTTCAGGTGTTTTTCTAATTTGCATTTGGAATCTTAATCTGTTTCTCCATCTTAGAATTTTATATGGATGTCCATCACTACAGTATCTGCTATTGACTTTCTGTGACAAGTGCTCAAAGTCCCTAGCCTAGAGGACTTCATGCAGTCTAATCTATTCTATATACTGTCATCTACTGTAGTTTCTGAACACCTTGTAGTAAGGCAATGAGCAACGTGTCTTATCACCTGGCACATGCTTGTTCTCTCATCCTCTCCGCAGAGAAGTGCATGCAGTAGAGTGCCTTGTGTTGGTAGTTTTAGGTTTTCTTAACATAAACGTTGCATGGATTAAAGACACCTCACAAAATAGGGAACCCCCCCCCCCACCTTCACACACAAGCCGGCCTTTTACTATGATGATTACGAAATAATGAATGAAATATTACTCACCCACCTAAAATGTAACTCTCTGAATGAGTGGGCGAGTATTTCCTGAATCAAATCTCTTTTTATTTCCTTTTGCCCATCACAAGACAAACAAGAAGTCCGGTGGCACTTTTAAAGACTAACCAATTTATTTATCACATGAGCGTTCGTGGGAGAAAATCCAACTTCATCATGACAGTGGGATTTTCTCCCACAAAAGCTCATGCGATAAATACATGTGTTAGTCTTTAAAAGCACAGGACTCCTTGTTTGTTTTGCTAACCTAGACTAACCTGGCTCCCCCCTTCGGAGCCCATCACAAGAGGCACTGTTGGGATCTAATCCAAAGTTTGTTGAAGTCAATGGAAAGAGTAACTTCAATAGACTTTGAACCATGTATTTAGTGAGGTCTGCCACCTTGCCTCAGGTTAAAAGAGGAAATGAAACAAAGTGGGCAGAAATAAGACTGTACATGGAGCTACTTTTGCCTCTCCATAAATCTGAACATCAGCCCGCAAACTGGATGCTCTAGCCAGAAGAACTCATTGTTTGAGCTAGACTGTGAATAGGGAACAGAGACTATGGGCCAAAAAAGAAGTAAAATACCAAGGTCCTGATTCAGGCCAGCAATGAAGCATGTGTTAGTCCTGAAAATGGAGAGCTTGCCTGAATTAGAACTTAGAGGTATCTTATTCTTCTCCAAATCCTTTCTATCTTCATGTTGCTATAACTGCCAACAATGTTTTTTGAATTAAAAAGAAGAATAGACACAATCACTCTTGTTGAATAGAAGTAACTATCCAAGACAGGTGGTAAATACATGGGAATTGTCCAAAAGCCCATTGAAGTCACTGGGAATCTTTCCATTGGCTTCAGTGTACTGGGATTCAGGCCCTTTATGAATAATTTATTTTCAGCAAATGTCTAATGAGAAATTCCTTCTGTAGTTTCAGATGGTGACACAGGCAAAGAAATAGTGTTTGGCAATGTGAGGGTTTGCATTGTAAAGGAAAGTTGATCTTCTAGTGCAAACTCAGTTTCTCTTGCTAAACAGAGGGGGAACAGCTTGTAATATAGAAGAGGTCAGTGAATAAGGGAACTGGCATGTTTGGGTTAACTTTCCTTAATATTTCATGTCTTTAAACTTTTGAAGTGCCTCTGTAATTCCTCGTTTGGGCTGAAATACCATGAGAAAGGTTATACCAAAAACCACTAAGTGCTGGAAATCTTGAGGGAAATCTTTTGAATTGCCTTGCCTGATTTCCTAGGCTGCTACAATTTCACTGTATCATCTTATTTCTGGAAAGGGCAGAGAGGCGGTAGATTGTTCATCATCATCTCATGTTAATTTGTGGCTAAATTAATCTTTATGTGATTTAGAATGAGGCCAGACTGAATTCAGAGGGTGGTCAATAAAATAAATAAAACCGTGAGCAGAATAAAAGCCAGTGTGAGGCTTGGCTACAGCCCTGAAGCCTTCCACCCCAAATGATTTGCTTCAAGTTTGGGATTGCCTGCCTTTTACGTGCTTTGCATTTTGGGGCATTCAAGCACACCAGCTGAAATAAAAGACTGTTTCTGCTGACCTGCAGCAAAGACTCTGAGGAGGAGTATTTTCAAAATACTTGATACATACTTCTCCTGTAGAAAAATACATTGTGGTACTCTGGGTAACTCAGTATGAAAACACTACCGGAGAGATCATGGGGGGGCTCCCCCTGGTGAAACATCTTCTGACCAAAATAACCTAGTTCCTGTGACCCAGATTTGCCAGGGGAAGATTAAGAGAGTCATACTGATAAAGGAACAAAATCAGGAAGTGTATCACCACCTCCCGTACATTGCATATACTGTATGTATTAAACATAGGCTGCTTAATTTATACTAACTAGGAATCAAAACTACTCTGCATGTGGATGCAGGAGAGCAAATGTTAGCCTGAGAATCTTTGTTTCTATGTTTTCTTTTCTGATGGTTTAATGTGTCAAGGGAACTAGGGAAAAGCCAAAGCCAAACTTGGGGTGGAGGTAGGTGGGGGGGAGAGAGGAGAACTCTGCAAACAAACAACAGCACACAAGGAGTTTGCCAGAATTCCTGAAAACTAAAACTAAGTTTTACGCCATCCTGACTAGGATTGATTTTTATGGACATTTTTTTCTGGGCATGGGCTCATCTATCTCAGGTCAAACCTATTGACAGGGTTGTGGTTGGTGTTGAGCGGCCGCCTGTCTGCTTAGTGCAAAATCACTTAACAATTCTTGAAATCCTGGCTCTACGGCTCATTGGGTTAAGGTTACATTTTGGCTTCTTCTTACTTGGACCTCAAGTGAAAATACCATTTGGTTTGGCAAGAAAGCTGGAGTGGATTCAACGCAGCACTGGTGGGTGGCTCACTGATTAAGATCTTGAGATTATTAGCCCCTTAGAGAGGAAGAGGGGTACAGACATACATTCCAGTCATCTAATACTCAGCTGATAGTACAGCCCAGTCTTAGGAAATTTTTGTGGTAGAGCTACACTGTACAAACGCAAGGAAAGGAACACTGAAAGACTGCTTCCCACAGTTCCCCAGTGCACAGAGGAAACCTGAACAACACTACACTCCTTCACGTGATGTGGTATACTCCTCCCTGCTACCCTGGGTCAGAGCCATGGTTTCACCTGCTCCCTTCCTGGGAGCTATGCACACCGCTGGGGAAGAAGTGAGGGAGCAGTCTTTGCATTGACCTCAGAGCCCAGGCTGCAATTTTACCAGACTCCTACTCAGGCTGCAATCCCTAATGCACAACAGAGAGGTTCTAGTCCTGTTTTGCTTTACTGTTTCAACAATTAAAAGTCTCCTGCAAGGAAGAGAATTCAGTAAAAAATGGAACTGAAATTAAGGAAATACACTGGCATTTTAATGTGCTTGTATCTAATACCTTGCATGCAAGATGGAAATATTCAGGAGACATTTGAATTTTCTCAGAGTACCCTCAACTTCCAAAGAGTGTAAATTAAGAACCCCAAAAAGAAACCCTGGAAGACAGCTGTTTTAGTCTTCTTCTGTGCTTCAGGGTCTGTGGCGATGTCTACACTGGCAAGTTAGTTCAAATTAAGGAGGCTTAATTCGAACTAACTAAAGCCATGGCTACACTAGGCTTTAGTTAGTTCGAATTAAGGGCTTCCTTAATTCAAACTAATAAGTTCAAATTGGGCTTCAGAAGTAAGGCTTTCATTCGAACTAACTAGTTCGAATTAGCCAATGTGGCCACATTAATTCGAATTAACCGGCCATTGAAATGAATGGGGATCGCTAATTCGAACTAAGCAAGTGCTTGCTTAGTTCGAACTAACATTCCAGTGTGGCCATGCTAGTTTGAATTAAGCTAATTCGAACTAACTAAAATTACTTCAAACTAAGTAATTCAAACTAATTTTAGCAAGTGTAGACATAGCCATAGATTGGTTTTGGACTCTGCCCTATATTTCTTATACCAATTTTCTTAAAAGAAAAGAAAAAGATTCAAGAGTGAATTTAGAGCTCAAGAAGGTGAAGGAAGTGAGGCACAGAGCAGTGGCTTAAAACTTCTTAAATGGAGCACCCCCATGGACGATTGTGTAACACTTGGACCCCCCCTTCTGAGTGGCAGCAGGCAGAGTGGCAGCAGTGTGGGGAGTGAGAGCGTGCCCTGCACCAGCATGCGGACTGTGCATGGGGAGCGAGAGCGTGCCCTGTACCAGCATGTGGACTGTGGCAGCTGCTCAGAGTCCCCTGCTCCTTCAGCAGTCTCCCTCCTTCTCCACTCCCCTCCAAAGGGGCCCCCCTAAGCACCTGCCTGGAGCTGCCTACATGAGGCACCAGGGTCCCTGCTGCCCCACTCTCGGGCCGGCACCCATCTTGCTCCCCCCACTTTAAGAACCTCTGGAGTAGGTAAGTGCTGACTAAATTTTCCTCATGCGTCTCTCCCACAGCAGCTCAATCCTCAGTCACAGTGTCCTTGCCGTGCAAGTGTGAGGGTCACCCTTAAGCAGAGACTTTTTAGAATCATGCTGAACGCTGAGGTGGTTTTGTTATATGGACTATAGATGCATCTGCTAAGAACTAGAAAACTGGTCCAAAGTCCACTCAACTCAATGAGATTCTTTCCATTAACTTTAGTGGGCATTGGATCACAAACTTGGAAAAGAACAACTTTTTTTTTTTTCTTTCTTTCTTTTTGGTCTCAGATTAGGATCTGAATGGAGGTCCCTAGCAGAGGAAGGCTAATACATTGATTTACAACATTTACCATTCCTTCTGCCTCTCCCTGCAAAAGGGGATGAGTGGCCAGTGATGGAAACTGACCAGCCCACACCAAAATCAGACTGTGTTGTGTGATTATTAGGGGGCACCTTTTCCGGCTCTCAAAAATCCACACCTACAGCTCAGATCTTCCTCTGACAGATCCTCGCCCCACCCCATGGCCAAGTTCTATTGCAACTGCTGAACAGATGGTAGATAGCTGTGACTCCTTTCCTTTTCATAAGGTGGGTTTTAACTCCTGTCCTGCCAGACACACTGTCTGTATTATGCCTGATCATATCCTATCTCTTTAAGCCGAAAAACACTTTACACATGCTGAACCCACCTAAATCCCTAAATAGGAAAAGGCCAAATAATTTTTGCCCAACTACAGTGTGAACGACTGCACAAGTCAAACTTATCACAACTCCACTGTTTTACAGTTTTTAATTTGAAAATATAGTCATCCATTTTTTAAACCTGTGGATTCATTTCAGCATTCAAAGGTAAAGCAGAGATTAAAAACTTGAATCCGATCTGATTTACACCAATGTGAATTAGAAATATTTTTCACAGAAGCCCATGGAGTTGCACTGGTGTAAAACTAGTGAAAATTAAATCAAGCAGGCCCTCATTTTTCATCCAGTAATACTCAACACACAACATAAATAAGACCTTATATTATGCTTTTGTTCGACTGCTCTCTGTTCATCATCATGATAAACATTCCTTCATTCAGCACGTTTTTATTCTAGTCTCTGGATTTTTTTAAAACACGTCTCCAATGGATTTATCATCTGTTTCAAAAGCTTCTCACAGAATAGTTTTCACTGAGAACTGCTAACCAGATCCTCAGCTGGTATAAATCAGCATAGCTTAATTGAGGTCAATGGGCCAGACCCCATGCTTGTGTAAACTGGCATAGAACTCAGTGGAGGAGCTATACTGATTTACTTCAGCTCAGGAACTGGTCTGCAATGGTACAATACTTTTATAAAAATCCATCAGTGAAGATTATCATTAACCAGAGTAAACAATTGTAAGGGAAGATTAAATAAGAATGCCAATAAAATCAAATCCCACACAACAAAAATATTATGAACTGCAAAATACCCACATTAGCATTTTGGAGCTCAACCCACAAAAATATTTTTTTAATGTTGTTAACTATTTGCAGAGAAGGTAGCAATAAGTCACAAAAATATTTATCCCATTAAAAGTCATTTCCTTGTGTTGTAGTTTTAAAGACAATAGTGTATATGAAATTCTACTAAAATAATTTTTGTAATAAGAAAAACAAATATCAGAAAAATCAGGTTTTCAAACCCTTCATTCTGTTATCCCATTTACCAACTCATCTATACATGAGCACTACACACAGAAAGCAAATAATCCATCTCCAAAATGGCTAATTTTACTACTGAGGGCTCCAATGCTGTAACTGGTTCAACAGAGGTAGGCCCTTGTGGCCCCTGGGAATGCCACTGAAACCCCAGGGACCTAATGTTAGGCACCTAATCAAAACCAATGGGCTCCATGCAGGTGTGCACCTTCCTACCTGGAGCTAATTGCAGAATAGGGGCCTGGTTAGTCATTTTCAGGAAACCACCTTTATTTTATGAATTCCCATATCATGCCTAGGGGTAACATCCCTACAGACAAGCTTCTGTCTTCCTCTTTTAGTTGAGCCTGAAATTTAAAAAGATCACCCACTTAAAGGTAACCTTTCTTCCAGGTATTCTCAACATCAGAATAAGGACCAGATACAATTGTTTGGATGGTCGTTCTGCAAAGAAACACCAGCAGCTCAAGCCTCCTTCAGAACCTAGGAAAATACATAAACATCACCCTAGGTTCCCTTTAGAGGCAATACGTCCCCCAGCACAAGCAGTGGGTTTAAAAGAGAGAACTCTATAGGGGCAGGAACAACAGAAGGAAGTTGGGAAAGGCTGCAATTAATATATGAACAGTATCTGTTAGACACCAGTTCCCTGCCACAGGCTGTTTTAAGAGTAATTCCCACCTCAGACACCCCCCCCCCACCATTGGGAGGGGCTAATACAGTCCACCCACTTCCCAGCTCCCCTACTCACAGTTTGTTGTCTTAGATTTGGGGAATCCAAGGACTCTGGCAGGATCAATGCTGCCAAGACCACTTTCCAGGCTCTACCAGCTGTAGGGATATCGCCTTTGATTGCTGGCCAGGAATGCTTGCCCCGACATTCCAAAGGGGGAGCCGTGTTAGTCCATTGTAGAAAGACAACAGAGTCCAGTAGCACTTTTAAAGACTAACAGATTTATTTATCGCATGAGCTTTCGTGGGAGAAAATCCCACTTCGTCAGATGCTTTGAAGCCCCAACATTGTGCAAATAAGCTGCTGCTCTCTGCAGCTTCAGTCCAAGCCAGCTCAACCCTGCCATTCCCTGCCTCAAAGTCACCAGAACACTGTAACATGTATCAAAATCTCAGTGGTGCAGTCCAGGTTTTTGCAGCTGTCTCTGCTCACTTCTTTAGAGAGGATTCTGCAGTATCCAAGTTCCTTAATGGAAGTCTTATCAGGAGACACCTTCCTGGCAGAGGATGGGACCATTTTTTCTTCTTTCGCTCAGGGCTCCCTGACCCAGCTGGGCCTCCTTGTGGTAAAGGTCAGGGTGATCTTTCACTCCAGACCCATGCGGTGCTGGTCCCGGGTTCCTTAACTGTTTATTAACCAAAATGCCCCAAACCGTCACATAACTGAAATACAAATAGGGCCTGGCTCATTCAGCCCTTCCCTCTTGTTCACCAACAAATGCTGTTGGTAGAGCCCTCCTTTCCCCCTGCAGAGCCTCTGGCTACATGAAGTTCTCAATGTAAGGGGAGATGGACTATTAGCCCCTTGCTGAACCTTAATGGGTCTTAATTATCTCTCAGCACCAAAAGGCCAGGGGAGGGTTGATAAGGAAAAAAGACTTTGAGATGGATAACCCCCAGGGCCAGTGGGAAGAGGCCAACACTGCAGGTCAGCCTGATTGACAGGGTGGACAGGCCACTGAGTAAGTTGGGGGTGGGGGCATGGGATTGTCCCATCCTCCATGTAAGCTAAAGCTGCCTGGACAGAGTAGGGCTGCTCAGCTAAAAGGACAAAGCAGAAGTTGAGAGGTCAGTGAAGCTGAACTAAGCAGCTCCACAGCCACACTAAGGCAGTGTGTAGTAGAGTTGCAATGATGGGCAAAGTGAGGGGAACCCTGGGCAGGGCCCAGCACGGGGAGATGCCACCAGCCAAGAAGTCTTGCAGGCCAGACTCGGAGTGGGATAGTGACCCTGTTGGGGGGGGGGGGGGAGGGAGATGATGAGAAGAAGGTGTGATGCTGTCTGGATTTAGGGAACCATTTATGATATTTTGTATTAATATCTCATAATTGTTATAATCCAGAAGAACTATGTCATGTTTGGTATCAATAGAAAGGTAGTAAATTGTTGGGAATGATTATATAGTTTATGTGTAGGAATTGTATTTGTATTAGAAGTTAGGAATATGGTTGTTATATCTATACTTTAACTTGGGTGATTCTGGGGAAACTCCTGAGACTGAATGTCTACCCAGCCATTAAGGCAGCTCCCAGATACAATGGGCCAAGGGGGAAACCTGTTGAGCTAGGAGGACTTGAACATGTGACTCAACTCCATTTGGAGTTGAAAGAACTACACACAGCATGGAGAAGGCCAGAGGTGATAAAAGGCAGCAGCCCCGTCTCCATCTTGTCTCAAGCCCCCAGTCTACAGCCAACACCCATCTCTGGAACCATTCCTCTGAGCCTGGACAAAGGATTGAGGCCCACCCAGCTGCTGGGTGTTTACCAGAGGAACAAGCCTGCAAACTCCAGAGGAGCAAGCCTGCAAACTGCTTTATATGAACTTTAAATCATTTGTATGTATGTGATTCACTTTGACCCTTTAACATCACTCATACTTTGCTTCTTTTCATTTTGTATTAAACCTTTAGTTGTAGTTGCTAAAGGATTGGCTACCAGTGTGGTATTTCGGGTAAGATCCAAACCTATATTGTTCTGTGTGCTGTGGATGGCCCTTTGGGGTCAGGAGAACCTATATCTTTAAGGGACTGTGTGCCTAGGCAGGAGCCAGAGGAGCTGGGGTGCAATAAAGGGGCTGTTTCTATTTTGGGCAGATTTCTTGGTACCTGGTCTGGGGTGCCAGAAGCCTGTTTGTGACTGTTAGGAAGACTGGTTTAAGTATCACCCATCAGTGTGTGGGGAGTTTGGCTCCTGGTTTTGCAGCTTGCCCTGATTTTTGCATGTCCAGGAGGGTATCCCAGGAGGCCCCGGTCACAGAAGGGGTCCTGTGATCTAGAGCCAGAGGGCACATGGCTACTGCCAGAGCAACTGTCTGGCCCACAGCATCCCTGCAGCACAGATGGGGCATAGCCAGGAGGCCTGTGACATGTGAAAAAAAACTGTGAATGTCCTTCACACCCCAAAGATGCTGTTAGCTTTCAGGACAGGATCCAGAACTGAAGATGCAGAGCCAAGTGCTATGTTGGATCTGATGGCATAGAGCACGGTGTGATGCTTTGAAAACATATGGACTGAAGAGCAGGTGGCTGCTCCACACATCTCAGATACTTGGGTATTCTGAAATACAGTAGAAAATGTTTGTGCTCTGGTTGAATGCCTGCAGCTCTTGGACTAATCAACCCCCTGGGAGGCTGCTCAGCCTGTGCCCAGGCAGCTGCCACTCATCAGGCAATCAGCCCTGACCCAGCTATCTGCTCTGCCTTTCCAGAGCTAGCTAAGCTAGTGTGGTAGGGGGCTGACGAGGGGTTACCCACCAGCAACCTGTCACATAGTTGTTTTTTTTCCCCAACTGTTTCTGCATTGCTTCTAGAGGTGGTAGTTTAATGAATTTCATAAAGGTCAGTAAAAATATTTTTGATTGTGCGGAATGAAAGTGGGTAGCTCTCTAACAGTAACTTTTAAAAAAAATGACAGTTCAACACATGCTGTTGGTATATGATCTACTAAATTAATATTACAAAACTTTATTGAGACTGTAAATTTTTTTGAGGAAGGGACTGTTTCTTATTCCACAAATGTCTGGTGCCTAGTGCAGTGTAACTCTGATCCAGAGCAAAGTTGTAGATCATGAAGCAATATCTGAGAGTAGTGTTACTTTTATTGCAGTAAAGCACAGTGCTCAGCACTGCACAAAGAAAATCACTCCCCAGAGTGCTTCTCAATGTAAGAATAAAGAAAAGAGGGAGAGAGATCCAAACAGCTTGGGAAAACAATACTAATGAGCATGATCAGCAGAGGTCACAGCTATGTATTAATCATGCCCCTGGTAAGTCTAACTTCTTGGGACCTATAGGCAGCATAAAGAAGTCAGTCTTTCAGCAACAGAAGTTGGTCCAGTAAAAGAGGTTCTCACCCACCTTTGTCTCTATAATATCCTGGGACTGAGACGGGTACAACATTGCATGAAACCTGCAAAGTCAGTGTTCCTCTCCTGGATGTTTTAGGCATAAAGGAGAACATACGGCCCTTTGTTTGGAATGATTCTTGCTCTTGCTCCTCCTATTGAAATCCTACAATGAATGGCTGTAGGTAATTTAGTTTGTTATAAAACCAAGTTCTGATCATTTGAAGAAAATAACTTCAGAGATAAAACTTGTCATGTGAAGCTTTTAACCTGAGCAATGTTTTTAAATCAAAATTTGCTTCAATAATTTTAAGTTATGAGACTGACTGACTAAATAAAACCCCCCCACTAAGTTTGATAAACAAGATGGGAAGGTCCACTTACATTAGCTAGTAAAAAGGAGAAAGAATTGGAAAATAACATGTTTGCATTTATAAAGGAGTAAATTACTGTTTGATACAATTGTATGCAAAGGATTTATTCACATTGTGATTCATAACTTGCACACAAATAAATTAAAATAGCTTTTTTAAAAAAGTTTTGTTCTTTTTATACACAGATTAACAATTCCGGAGCAAAAATTAAAATGGCAGAATGCTTTATTTCTGAAAAACTGCTGTGAAGAAGCAAAGTAATTTAATTTTTAAGATAGCATTTTACAAAAATGTTAGCATGTGAATTTAATACATATGAATTGATGCTATAGGATAAATGTGCATATTAAAATGTTCTAACCTAGAGGTTTGTGGAATAATGGTAAGTGCCTTGAATTACTGTTTTCTGGTCTACACTCCACTAAATTCACAGCATATATATATGTGGGTGCAATGCCATTGACTTCAGAAATGAGGTGAGGAGGACAATTGGCTATAAATTTGGTAGAGTTATGCTCTTAAGTTACCTGTGAATTGGTCCTCACTATCTCAATTTCCAAATTAGCAGGTGGCAAATGCAGTCTTAATATATTCACACCTGTATTTGTTTCATAGCTGAGAACACATTCATGTTCTGGTCACATACTTGGATCCAGATTAAAATCCTGATCCACAATTCATAGAAGGCAGTTGAAGTTTTTTCCATGGACTTCAGTGGGCTTTGGGTCAGGCCCCAAGCAAACAAAATGATCTCAGTGCCTTTCCTTATTCTTTAGGCTCCTGCTGTTCTATAAACTCTTGGTTTGCTTAAGAAAAAGAGGCATGTCTCAGTTATTACATATGTATTCATAAGCCACACTACATAAATGACATGAAAGATCAAGAAAGGTTACACATGGAGGAGGGCTCTCAAAGCCAGACTGACAACACCACAGCAGGCAAATACAAAGACAAATAACCCAGGACTCATCTACCTGTTGGGGCTCAGATTTAACCAAAATATCTCATTTAATTGGTCAGCTCTTTAATATTTTACTTGGACAGGTCTCAAGTAACATACAATATAACTTTAAAACATGATTTCTAAAGTTTTATTTCCTTCTAAAATAAAAAAAGGCTAAACTAAATATAGCCTTTTTAAGACTATCCCTTTTTCCTTATCTTCTTCAATATTATACATTTGCTGTGAATAAAAGCAGAAGAATACATACATACAAGATGTATCTTCATATACATTTATATAGATCAATTGTAGAAATATAATTTAATGCAGAAACAAAGAAATTATTCCATACAATCCTGTGCTAACATTGAAGTTTAGTTGATTAATCACTCAAAGAAACAGTTAATGCATTTGGTGATCTTGCCTATGCGATGTCCCTTGCCAGCAGTAGACCTCCACCAAAGGCAATTTAAAACAAATTATAGATCCAAAAATGAAAGATAAATCTGACTCAAAGACAAAATTCATCATTTTCATGCCATACCTGCCATCTGCTTAAAGGGCCTGATCCAAAAATGACTGAAGTCAGTGGTACCCTTTACAGTAGCTGCAATGAGCTTTAGATCAGATTCCCACTGGCTAGTTTCTGTGGTTCTACAATATCATCGCAGCATTAAGAGTTAAAAGTGCTTTCTGTCACAGCTGCAGCGTTAGAAGTAAAGCTTCTAAATCTTTCTGGGCCTCTTTATCCTAGGACAGAAAACCAAACAAACAGGCAATTAGATGTGGAATGTCCCTTGTGTTGGAGTTTGTTTTATCATGCTAATATGTGTTCTATTAACAAGACTTTCCATAAAACTAATAGCCACGGCATGTACAAAACTACAAACTGCAGATCCCATTAACTTTTCTTTTTCAGTGATCCTAAAAGTAAAGTATGGAGGTGGGGGAAAAGTAGAGCCAGATGGTGGCTTTCTTCATACTTCATAATAGCATTCTTCAGCTCTGCTAAAGCACTTCCACCTTACCTGTAATGCACTCACCAGGGAAAGAAACACTGGGGCCAGGCCCTCACTTTTAAGGGTCTAGTCTGGATCAAAAGACATTTGGCTTTGTATTTTGTGTAATGTGGAATACACAATGTCTCGAGGATCTCTGAATTTTAAATTTTTTTTTTTTTTAATTCTATCATTCAATCATCAAGAAAATGTGGGGAAGCATACCCAACAATCTATGGCCAGATCCCGGCCTAACTCTATGTGACTATACACCCTGCCTTCCCCTATCCCCAGTTCCAGAACTGAAGTGAGAGACAAAAGGCTGCATGCCTGGTAGTTCTTCCTCCCCAGTACAAGTGGATTTCACCTCACAAAGCCAGTATCAATTCAGATAAAGCCAACAGAGTCTTGTGGCACTTTTAACTGTTAGTCTTTAAAAGTGCCACAAGACTCTGTTGTCTTTCTACAATAGACTAACACGGCTACCCCTTTGGAATTCAGATAAAGCTAGATTTTTATAAGTCTGTATGTGATGCATACAAACAAGAAGCGGTGAAAACACCTGATTCACACACACAAGTTCCAGATTTCACATGCACCAAGGGACAGGCATGCACACCTCAGGTGTTTTGGACCTGTATTTTCAACAATACAAGTCAGGGTTTCTTTCCCAGCCAAGATAACTCAGCAAAGGAAAATTTCTAGAAGAAAATACTGCAGACCAAGACAGTGAAGTAATCACTCACAAACAAACAAACAAAAAAACCACCCTAGAACAAAATGTAGGATATTTAAAAATATAGTAAGGGTTGAATAAACTCCTGCTGCTCTTTATTTTGGTTAGTTGTCTATAATGGCATGGTGGACTAAAGAGAAATATTTGAAACTGATAAAAAACATATGCAAGAAATGTCAAACTATATTATACTATCAGGCCTGATTAATGCATTAATATGCTAGCTGAAAAATTCTCTTGAGTATGTGCTCTCATTGGCAACAATAGGCTAAACTATCTACCTAATCAGTTATCAGAGCCTTGAAATGCACATATTGTACAGCTAGTACATTCTTGCTAAAAACTTCTTAGTAACAGAAAGAAATGCCACACAATATTCTGTACCCCTTAAATTCTATGCCACTGCACTCCCTTAAGCTATGTCTACACTTGTAATTTTAAGTCAACTTTAACTAAGTCGACTTAAAGTTGACTTAGTTAAGTTGACTTAGTGAGTCTACACTTAAAATTAAAGTGGTTGTATTCCTTATGGCCTTAATGGCTCATCAGGTTTCTCCCTGGGCCCGTTGTACTTGGGATCTTCCTTAACATTAAGGACACAATTGTTGTAGACAGCCTGTCTCGGATGTGTCCACACAATCACACAAGTTAAAGTATAGATATAACAACCATATTCCTAACTTCTAATCGAAATAGAATTCCTAGACATAAACTATATAATCATTCCCAGCAAATTACTACCTTTCTATTGATACCAAACATGACATAGCTCCTATGGATTATAGCATTTATGAGATATTAATAGAAAATATCATAAATGGTTCCCTAAATCCAGACAGCATCACACAGGGCTCTGCCCTGCCCTTTCGGGGGGCATGCCAGGCTCCCTCTGTGCCCCCCCCCGGCAGGGAGGGCATTGGTGTAGTCCTCGGGTAGCCCTAAGTCGATTTAGGGCTACCCCACGTCTACACTGGCTTAATTCCACTTTAAAAAGTCAAATTAAGCCTTAAATCTAATTAAATCTAGGTTTAATAAAGTCGACTTAATTTTCATTAAGTCGACTTTATTTTCCTTAAGTCGACTTAAGCAAGCTGCTTAAGTACTTGGGAGCTTCCTTAACATTAAGGACACAATGGTTGTAGACAGCCTGTCTCGGATGTGTCCACACAATCACACAAATTAAAGTATAGATATAACAACCATATTCCTAACTTCTAATACAAATACAATTCTGTATTGTAGTGTAGTGAAAACTGTAGTGTAAACTGTAGTGTAGACACAGGGTAAATTAAGTCGACTTAAGCAAGCTTAAGTTGACTTAATTTACAAGTGTAGACGCAGCCTTAGAGTGTCTGGTCCAAGGATCTTAATACAGAGTTGGAAAATACATAATCCTTGCATCAAGAGACTGCTAGTTTTGGTTCAGAGGACGTATACACGGATTTATAAATTTGACTGTTTATTCAGTGACATTCAGCAATGATTTTCAGGACTAAACTTAGAAGTAATTGTGCCAGCATTTTCTTTCTACAGTTAGGGAAAAAACCCAAGAGTTCTATTTAATCCCAGTCTTTTCACACTTCTCTCAGCCTTAAACTATAAATACAGACTCAGGTTCTGTCATATCCTAGTGAATGTTGTTCAGTATTTTAAAGAGTGGTTGAGTTCTTTATTCACCCCACAAATTAAACTTTAAAAAATGGGTCTGCAAAAGAGTCTTGCATATTTATCTCTTTCCTTAGAGTAAAAGGAAGACTAATACATTGGGCAATCTTTTCAGAGTTGCAATGCATCCAAAGGCAAATGTTGGGTAATCATTCCTGCATCTGACTCTGCTGCTAAGAAAAGAAATTAGAGAAAGAAGCCACAATGTGACTGTTCTAAAAATTACGTGAAAGAAGCAGCTGGTAACAGCATGCAGAACCTTGCACCTCTGGGGTGTAAGTCCTAAGATAGACCAGATCAGTAAAGCCTGAAGTCTTTCTTATCAGAAGACTCATTGATGGCCTATGTAACATCCTGTGATAAGAGACCATAGTGCGAAAAGCACAGCAATTGGCATTTTTGCTGGTAACAACAGCAAAAAACCCCAAACACTGAATGGTAACACCCTTAGATGAGGTCCCTCCAGGTGCAGTTTGTGGCACATTGGCAGGGAAGCAGCGCACATTGCTATTGACTGTGACATGGCTTTCTGGAGAAAGAACAGATTCCAGGGCTGTCAATCTGGCTCTTCTAGGTATAATGTGGAGGTAAAGGAGCAGATCACTGAATGTTGTGAGGAGTAGAGGATGAGGATCACTGGTCCTGCATCTGGATGCTTTCTCCCTTCAGGCATTTTAGAAATTCACTAGGTCTCTTATCTTCCAGGGACGAATAATCATATTGATCACAATTTTTAGACAGGAGGATAGGAAGGCCTTAATCTCCTTTTGGAGGAGTTAGTCAGGCCAGGAAAGTAGTTTGTTGGCAAGAGACCCAATTGTTCATTTTTAGGCTGAAGATTGGCTCCAGCTGAGCAGGTGGGACAAATTGCCATTTTGAGCTTTGACTTTTTACTGAAAAAACACATATTTTTAAAATGCTTCTAATTCATTTTTTTATAATCAAATGTGAGTGCCACATGTTCTGTGAGCCATAAACTGCTCCCTAAAAGACATTTAAGGTCATGGGCTCATCCACCTTTTTTTTTTTTTTTTTTTTTACCCTCTCTCCCTTTTCTTCCTGTTTAAATGTTTCTCTTTCTTCCATCAACCTCAGGGAATTAGCAAGGGAGAGAAAGATCTCAGGGATTAAAGGTAGAAAAAGTAAAGAAAGGCAGCTGAGAAAGGGGGTAAAGAGGAATGGGGAGGTGGTTGGGGAGAGGCGTTTGCTAGCTCCAGTCTGCATGTCTTCTGCAGCTAATTTCGGAATGTTTTTCTTTAACTGGAATTAAAAAATATGGGAGAAAGATAAACATTTTGTTTTACCTCCCCCATCTCTCAGCTATGTATTTCCTGATGCATGAAACATACTAAGCACAATGGATATTTGTATGTCATGGGAGATAAAGCCCCAATTGTACATCACTGGGAGTTGGTGCACAACTGCACCATTGCCAGAATGAGCGTACCAGCCAAGCAGAACATAACTGTGTGCTGCTGGGGCCAAGTCTATATTCTTGTCCTTCATGTATGACTTTGCTAAATCAAGCAGGCTGCAAGGCACATTGTCAGTTCAGAGTCTAGCCATCAGGGTCCAAAGTTATGCTCTAATATTCATTTAATGACAGCATTGACGTTACCATGTTCTGAGATCCACTCTCATGACTTCTGGTTATAGCTATACAATTCCTGTACCGTTCCATGAGATACCCTAGTGTACAGTATGAGAGCCACCCAGTTATACTCAATGGTGGTCAATTAGAGATTAAAATCTCCTGTGGATAATATATTTAGTTATATAAACTAAATGCTGACTGTTCCTAATTTAATAATGATCACAGGCACGCCATAAATAATATGCCAGACTGCAGTAACCATCACTTTAAATATAATTTCATAATATTGTTTTCCTCCTTAGATATTTCAGTAAATCACTGCAGTCACCCACTTGCAACTTTGTATTGTTACGTATGTCACAAGACAGCATTTTACAGTTTCACATATTTGTAATGTCTTCCTCCGAAATTGAGCCATGATTTCTCAAGGCTTCTAATTATCAGTGCTACCAGTATGAAAAACGTTTACTTGACCATTAATAATCCCGTATCTTCTAATTACTACTTAATAAAAAAAATTAACATCAAAATGACTGACAATTCACATTTAAGCTACCTTCTAGAATTTGTGTTAGAGATATTTCTTCTACAAATGACATGAGGTTCAATTTTTATTGCTCATCAATTATGTAAAGTTTTATATCCTGATTGGTTCTTTGTCCAAACTAAAAAACCAAATTTCACCACTAATTTTGTTTCATTTTATTACAGTAATCAGCAGCATATCCCAAACTTTTGAACCTAAGTGCATCTCCTTTCAATCCTGCCATGCGCTACCATCTCAGTTTATACTTTTATATACCACTAGTTAGTCCTGGGTACATGAACTGGAAGCCATGGCCCACCCTTTGAGGAATGCTGCAACCAATCATTTTTATTGCACTAACAACTGTGTTCAAACTATGTTACATTTGAGGTGACCAGATAGCAAATGTGAAAATTGGGACCACCCCCAATTTTTTTTGGTCTAGGAAGTATAGTGAGACATGTAATGCAAACCTTCTAATATCTGGATGTCTGGTCACCCTATTTACCTTTGAGAGCATGTTGCCATGAGTGCTTATTAACAAATTAGCCATCAGTTTCATCATAATATGTTGAACTCAAGACCTAACTGTAGGATTATTTATCAATTTGTATATAAATTACCACACAAGCATGGCCCCAACCAAAAGAAATGGAAACATCCAGTTCCTCCTCTTCATTTACTTTTTTGGACTGTGAAGAATGTAAACAATAGAAAGAGTCAAGCCTTTTGGCAATAACTTAAAAAAATGTAGACTATAATGTATAAGAGGGAGTAACATAGATCACACATTGTGGAGTCCTAATTTTATGAAACAGGAGACTAATACCTTCTATATTTTCTTCTTTTTTCTTTTAAAGCAGCAGTTAGTAGTCTGCAAGAGAAAATGATGGCACCCCCAGGACTGCCTATTCTGGGTGGGCCCTTCATTGAAGTTCAAACACACACATTCAATGTACATGGAATCCCCAATCAAATCAATATCTAATACTTTTGCTATTAATTTCTTCAAAAACAGAACATACCCCATGGCCTCCTTCTCTGCTGCAATCCATAGAAGTCCTGATATTTTTGAACACAGGGGCTTATCAAGATTTCTAGCTTTCTTTCCATGGCAGGATTATGGAAAAGAGGCAGTCTCTCTATGGTTAAGAGTCAGATTTTTTTTCCTGGAAGACTGATTCCTCTCCAACCCCAGAGAGAGACAGAGAGAAAGAGAGTGAGCATGCAATAATATACCTGTATGCCTTTAGCCCTTTCCTATGAAGAGTGTTGAAAACGTGACTGCGTCAATAGGGAAGTTTGTCATGGTGATTTATATATACCCCAAAAAAACTCAGAGGCTGAGTTTTTCCTGTGCTGCTGTATTCTTGTCCAATATCCAAGGATTTTTCATTATTTTCACATTCCCCCAGCTAAGTATCGACTCATCTGCCTCCTACTCTTGATCCCACAAGTTCCAAGATCTTACTCCTCACTTCCAGTCCCACATCTGCCTCCTCCTCATGAACTTTTTAATATTTGCAAGACCTACTGTATGCTTAGTAGGCCCATGGCTCCTGCTAACCTACTGAGGTCATGTCTGCCAGAAGTAAGGCCCTGTGGCTGCACCTGCTCAATACTCATGACATGCTAATGAGTGAGCTAGGCTGCCTGGTTGACCACTCTGCCTGATGATCTGAGGTAGACAGCAGTACATTCCTTAAGAACACTAACACCCTCTCTGCCTCCCTGTGTTCACTTCTCAGCAAGTCCTGCTCTGCTCTTCCACAGCTCCAGCCCAGATCCTATGCCCTGCACCCAGCCTTGTTCCCAATCCATCCTATCCCAGTTCTGCTCCTGCCTTCTTTGACATGATAATCTAGTTCTAACCCTCGTCTCTGATTCCTGACTCCAACTCTGTCTTCACCCTTGGCTCTGGCATTTGCTCTCTGACTCCAGTTCTGATCTTCAATCCTAGTTCTGACATCAGCTTTGGCATTTAGAAGCCATCAACTAGGCATGACCACCTACGACCCTGTCTCCTGACAATGCTTTCATTGTGCATTTCTATAACATTCAAATGTGTGTTTCTTTTTATGTCTCCTGTATTATTGTAGCCATGTTAGTCCCAGGAATTAGAGAGATAACATGGGGAAAGTAATATCTTTTATTGGACCAACTTCTGTTGGTGAGAGAGGCAAGCTTTCGAGCTTTACCTGAAGATCTCTCTGTAGCCTGAAAGCTTGTCTCCCTCCCAAAGAGAAGTTGGTCCAATAAAAAGATATTACCTCAATCATCTTGTTTCTTTTATATTTAGCATTAACTCTGAATTTCCTGTATTTTTAATGTTTTTTTATAACTATGGTATTCTGATACATTTCTACCACCATTAATATACTTTATATAGACTCAATCTTAACTCCAGTTTAATATAATTTTTGTCTGGATTGAAGTAAAGCTTTGATACATCTCCCAATGTAGCTTTTCTGGCTTTGCCATTTTCAGCTTTTCTGAAACTACAACTCTTTGCGGGGGTGGAGGGACAGGGAAGGTAGGCATTTATAACCACTGTTCCTCATGTTTATTTTTATATGAGGCCAGGGATGATGGAACCTTCCAATTTTTTCATGTAACATGCCACTAAATCTTTTACTACACTGTTGTTTATTGTCTACTGCTAAATTCATTGCTCCCAATAGGCAAGCATGGTGCCTTCACTGCAGCCCATATGTTGGGTATAAAAGCTAGTGGTTTTTTTCTTATTTTGCTTTTTATACTTGGACATGTTAAAATTATACTTTCAGGTTTTTGCTGCTATGCATTTCACCACTGATAATATACAAGATTCTTTGTTCAAAAGAAGAAATCAGTGTTCTCTATTTTGCAGCAATAGGTCTCCTTTGCCTGCTTAGAAATGTATTTTTGATACTGTACACATGCACACTCTCATCTCCTTTTAAAATTTCATATGACTGTCCATATGTTCAAAAGAAATTGGAAAATTTTCCCCCTAAGATTTCAAAAAGTACTCTTTTCATTTCAGAAGTCCATCACATCTGCTTTGGACAGAATTTATATAACGCCTTTCACATTCACGGTTTCTCAAAGCACATTTCAAAGTAAAGAGTGTTAGTAATGATGGCACAGTGACCGCTTTCCAAATAGACCAGCCATTATGCATGGGACCATAGTTCACACACAGCCTTTTTATTTTAGTGAACATCTCTGT
Organism: Pelusios castaneus; assembly: GCA_007922175.1. NCBI lineage: Eukaryota > Metazoa > Chordata > Testudines > Pelomedusidae > Pelusios > Pelusios castaneus. The sequence continues at coordinate 4,241,846 of ML685790.1, read as the reverse complement.
TTTATTGAGAGGGCAAATGTTTCCCAGAACCCTAAGGTTATCCACCTGGAGAGCATCCAGAGACAAGCAGAACAACATAATGGCTCATCCACTTCTGACTGTTCAACACCCATTTACAATATGAGATTTATGGCCTGTGGAAGACCATGTGATTCACCAAAGCCTTCTGTTTAGTACAGGGGATAAAAGAAACGCCACCCATTATAGTACTATAGCATCAATGTAACCCCCAAATGTAGTTCGTGACATTACTCCTGTATGCCCTTACTTTAAAAAAAAATGGTATACAAGATTGTGGCCCCTTGTTAGCTTCAGAAATGCCAAGCTGCCTGTTTCCAAATCCTCAGGACATGGGGACTTATAGGACCCTGAAGGATAATAAATCATCTTTGAGAAGCCGTTCGTCATTTTACTTGAGGACGTCTTTTGTGCCCCTTTCGAAGAACTGCTCCTGGTTTGAAACTGATCCACTGAATTTTTTTTTTCCTTCATGAGGGATATATGGTCTGTGGAGCTGCTCCCAGCTGGCAGCGTCCACCTGGGAATAAGTGCACATTCTGTAATTGGGAGAGCAGAGAAAGAGGGAGGATATTTGGGTGTGACCACTCTCCTGGATCTATCTTCATTTAAACCAGAAAACAACCTGGCCTAATGTTTCTAGGATCAAAATTCATCAGGGACAAAGATGAATATGCGCATGGCCTAATTTTCAGAGACACTAGGAACATGCAGCCGCCACTGAACTCAATGCAAGATGTGGGTGCTCAGCTGCTCTCAAAAAATCAAGCCATCATTGACTATTATTTCTACTACTTATGCAGCAGCAGAAATTCTATCATAACATGCTATAAGTGCTTGTTCCTTAAAACTCACTTCCAGGGACTTTGGCATTTAGGGCTGGATCCACAAAGATATCTACAGGCTAACTGCCACTTTATACAACTAAGCCCAAAATTTAAATCCTCAAAATACCCAATAAGCTGCTGCTTAGCCTTGTAGCCACCTAATTTCCCTCTGATAAAGTCTCCTGATGTTGCCAAACAGCGTGGTGACTACACACCACCAGAATCCACAAACCAGATGTCTCCCCACCTATTTTATCTGCAGGGCCCAATCCAGTAGGCATTCTCAGTGCCTAAAAATTGCCACCCCTATTCCCCAAAACACGAGCCAAGGAAGAAGAGGTGGTGATGGCAAAAACAGCCCCTCATACTCAGAAATTACAGCACTCAGCCAAGATCTAGGAGACTGGGTTCAAATTCCTACCCTGCCTGATGTGAAGCAAGGTATCCTTCCCCCACCCAGGTGAGTGCCCTGGCCACTAAGCATTAGGGTGTTCTGCGGTGGGTTACTTAGTATCTCCCATTGAAACTGTTCCAATTTGTATTAAATGTTAACTGAGCTGGAAAAAGGGAGAGAATAGCTCTCTAGCCCAATGGTTAGGGTGCTTGCCTGGTAAACCCAGGTTCCAATCTTTGCTCCCCTGAATATCTAAATAGTTCATACAAAGTGAAAGCTTCAACAGGTGAGATTCCCAGCCCAGAGCCCAGGAGTTAGGGAACTCACCTGAGAGACAGGAGACCTGGGCTCAAGTGCCTGACGCAAATCAGAGTTGGGATTTGAATTTGGGCAGGAGCATCAGAAACTGTGGGGTAGGGCAGCTTCCAGGACCGGAACTGTTCCTCATGTTCTCCCCAAGGTCTCACCCTGTGGCTGTGCTGGAAGCTGGAGCTGGAGCATGGTAAGAACTTCCCCGGGAGCTGGGTTGCTGTGGGGAGCCCCAGACCCTCTGCTTGCACTGGATGGGGGACTGGGGTGCCCATGAGCAGCCCCCAGCCTGTATCCCCCCTGTGTCCTATCTCCCCGCCCCCCAACACCTGGGTATCCTATCTCCTGGGTGAGCACTGTAGCCACGGGGCTACTGAATATAAGGGGCCATTATTACCACCTCCTCCATTTTTTGCTAGAAAGGGGATGACTTGTTTTAGGCCCCTAATTCCAAGAGAGGGTGCATGGCTGTGAGTCCCAAGTAGAGGAATCTGCCTCCTTCTGGCCCAGGCCTAGGTACCTAACTCTTTTTGAGGGTTGGGGCTTTGGCCACACAACTCTCCTCAATATTTCCTATTCCATAGTTTAGGCAGCTTCCTGTCCAGCAGCTGGCCTTTGTGAATCCCTTTCTTAGGCACCTACCTCTCCCTGGGCATTGTACAGGGAGTGCAGGATGCGTAATCTGACACTGAATTCCATGAGGTGGCAGAACACTTAAACGTTAGGTAATGTGATGCTGAGTCTAAGTCCCCTTTGTGGATCTACCCCTTTGTCTAGGAATCACAGTCATGGACCAGCCTCCTGCAAAACACAGAACAAAAAGACAGTCCCTGCCTCACAGAGCTTACGCTCTAATTACAAGACAAGAAACAACAGGTGGATATCGACAGAAGGGGAAAGCATAAAGAAACAGTGAGACAATATTTAGCAGCAAGACAGGCAGAGGTCTCAGCAAATTAGTAGCCTATCTGCAGACAAGCTTTTGGTAGAACCAAGAGCAAAATAGAGTTTTAAGCAGGGCTTTGAAAGAGGGATAAGGAGTTACTTTTGTGGATGTTTAAGGGGACCGTCTCATAAGCATGAGGGGCAGGATGGGAGAAAGCACAAAGATGCTTGTTTGAAAATTTAACAAGTGGACGATGGAGAGGAAGAAGTTGACTTTTCATTAGTGGATGAGAGACAGGGTGGAGATAAATCATGAAGGGCCTTGAAAGCACAGACAAGTAGTTTATGTTTGATATAATAGAGAAGAGAGCCACTGAAGGAAAGCAAGGAAAGAGGTCAAAGAAATGGATTAGGAAAATTTTCTTTGCAGCAGCATCCTGAATGGATATCTGTGGGGCATGATTGTATTTGTGAAGACCAGAGTAAAGAACGTTGTAGTAATCCTAAACAAGCGTTTTAGCTATATGGATGGATAGGAAAGGTCTTATTTTAGAGATGTTATGCAGAAAGAATCTTCAGGACTTAGACACACCCAGAAAATAAAAATCCTAGAAAGAGGTTCGGATTAAAAATGGCACTCAGGTGATGGGCCTGATGTGACAGGTAGAATCATAGTGTTATCCACAATATTATTATATTATGCTCCTGCTTTTCCTGTAAATGTACACACTTCTCAATAAGAGCCACTCTTTAGAAAAGAAAGCATAATCAAAGAATTCCCCTGCTGAATTGACATTTTAACTACTTAAGAAGATGCTGTGGTTAGAGTCGGAAATGACAGATTTCTAGCATGACTGTGACAGAATCTTAAGCCATATATCAGATGACAAACCTTGAGATGCTGCACAATTATACTGAAGCAACCTGAAGTAACACTGAATACATTCTGCCTGAATCGCTTCCTCTTTACCTTTAATCTATGACCTCCTTATTTTCAGATCTGTTGTCATTTAGATACTTTACTGGTATCTATTTACTATTTCTTTCCATGAGTCTCTGCCTCCTTAGTACAATCTCTTTTCTCCTAAAATTAATCTGACTAATCATTCTTGCCACCTTAATTTTAAAACCCTGAATAATTTCAGTAGCTTTTCCATCACATTTTTCCAATTTCAGGTATAGTCTTTCCCATATACATTGATCAGAACAATACATTTGAATTAAAATATTGTGTAATTAGTGCTGAAATTTGGCACAATTCCTCTTTCAAATTTCTACGTTATATTTACTCCTTTCACAGACTTTGCTTGTCTGTCATCACACATTGGTTTTACTGCCTTACTCACTGTAATCCTAAATCTCATTCCTAGACTTTCTTCTAAATCTAAGCCAAAGTATTTCACATGTAAACAGGCCAAGTCAAAGAAGAATCCTGGGCCAGAATATTGTGATATCTTTAAAATCAGGCAAAACAGAAAAGGTGAATCATTTGAGTTGTTTAGATAAACAAGACTATTGCTAAGAGGGGCTCAACTGGTCCCCACTCTTAGGCTTGTCTACATTGTGAGGCACTATGCTCTAGGAGAGTGTGATTTCTAAAGTGCACTAAGGTGCTGAGCACTAACTGAGGTAGACTGTGTTGATGTGCAAATGTTTCCTAATGTGTTTTAATGTAGTAATGTTTGCATCAAGCTCTCCAACCAGTTTTCACACATATATCTTGAAGAGAATTGATCCATTTGTCTTAGAGTGTTTGAAGGCCTCTTGTGCCCCTCATAACCTCCTGGGATCTGTCTGTTCTATTTGAATGCATTTTTACTGTGTGGGATCCAAAATGATATGCTGTACTTTTTCGCCCAGCACTCACCGCAATATCATGTAGATAATATTAGGGTGAACAAAGGCGGATCAGGGGCTGCTGGGCCACTGGGCCTCCCCACACTTGGGGCCCCCAGCCTCCCCTGCCAGCCAAGGGCCCTGGCACAGGCCAGCACTGGGAGGGGCCCTGGGGCCAGAAGCTGGCTGTGCCGGAAGTCGTACTGCAAACTCCAGTCAGCCCTGCTCCGCCACCCTGGGGGCCGACCACTCCAGCCAAGCCGCAGCCAGCCCAGCCCACCCCCAGAGACGGAGCGGCCGGCCCAGGGTCGGGCTGCGGGGTGGGAGAGTGTGAGGAGACAGTCTCTAGGCCTATGCGCCCCGCTCACCCATGTCTCCCCCAGTTCTGGCAGGGCAGAGGGCCCCCACATTGTGGTGAGCACCTGGGCACAAGCTCCATTGGCCCATGCAGTAATCTGCCCCTGTGAACACGGGCAAAATTGAAGCTCATTCAGCATGGCCAGTGTGGACATACTAAACTGTTTCTGCTTAAACCATTTCAGTTATAAACTGTTCCCCTAAGCTCCTGGGGTTGATTTTTCTACAATACAGTATTGTGTATTGCTAACGGATAACAGATCCTCTTAACTTTAGTAAAAAAGGGGTAAATTCAAAGCATAATTTAGAGATTATTAATATTCATTTTATACTAGAAAATATCAGAAAATGTCATGCTTAGGTTATTACTTGTAGTACATTATTACAACATACCCTATCTTTGGCAGATGGTAACACCCACCCAGAAGTTGCTGCTGATGCAGCAGAGAGTGGTTTGTCTTCTGAGCAGGAGTATTTGACATGAACTTATTTGAGCTCCGCATGCTATACTGGTTGTCAAGTAAACTATGTGACCACTTAAAGGTTTTTCCCTTAACTTCAGGAATTGCATGGGATTTGGCCATTTCTCCTAAGGGATCACACCTCTCTTTAGCTCTCCTTTCCCACTACATCTGCTGTGCTCACAGTGGGTCCTTAAGCTGAAAAGCCCAGATTTGCACTTGAGACAGTCTAAGACATTAAGATGTTATCAGGGGAAGGTCTGTTACTGTAGGACTTGAGCATGAATCTTATTGCCATGACCTGACCTACACTAGATAAATCAAATCAGTTCAAGTCTCTAGAAAATTTGTAGAACACTGTGTTCATGCACAAAAGAGTTCCAAATAATCTGTCAGAGCAGACTTCCTTCCACAGATATAAATGGGTAGAGCTCATCTGGTTTAGACTGTTCTAGTTTAGTAGCACTGTGGATGAAGAAAAAGTAGAAACTTGTTCTCTTCCTGCTGTTGACCCACAGTGCACTGGTGGCCTTCCAGAATCACAAGACTCTACAATACACTGCTTCTGGAAGCAGAACCAGAAATCCAGAATCCAGTCAGTGAGACTGAAATTATTTAGGTAACTGCAAATGAGGACGTAGGGCAAAACTTTTCAGCATGGCTAGTGCGGACACTAGTTTAATGAAACTAGATGTACAAATGGCTCAACTCTGTAACATAAACCAGGATCCTTAAAGCAAACTTTAGGAAGCTTCTCAAACAAACATTTGTAAGATATTTCACACTGATGGAATTAACCATTGTAATAAACTGGCTAAAAAAGGAAGAAGCATTCCACCTTTGAGAGGTAAAGTGATGTAGCTTTATTACTGTAATGCCTAATGTAGCTTTATTACTGCACCGATGATTACAAAAGACAGGACAACAATCACAACAGAAACTTGTCACTTTGGGTACCCACCTCCTTGGTAACTGGTAACAGTGATGATGCAGAATCACAGTATTTCAATGCATTGCTTCTCTGACCAAGATCTTTGTAGCACTGAAAATAAAATATGTATAAAAACTAACCAGATCTTCTACAATACCAGAGTCTATGAATTTTTTTTTAAGTAATCTGTTTTAGTTACCTTTGCCAAATACACATAATTGTATTTGGAATATCCAGGGTGCATTTCTTCAGCCTGGATAACGAAATACAGGAAACAGCAGAGACACAAATATAGCATGATGAGACTAATGTGGTCAACATAAAATTTCCAATAATGCACAAAGCTTCCTCAAAGATTTAGACTGGTTCCTGCTGTCTGAATCATCTCATAGTGCATGCTCCATAATCATTTTAGTGATCTTTAAAAAAAAATAAAAAATGTAAAATTCTTATGGTTAACACATAAAAGTTGGAAAAGCAGATTATTGAGACTCTGCTAAAGTCCTGGGTGTCCTCTCCCTTAGTCTCTTGTAAAAGGATCAAGAAAATGCATCAGTCTAGGCACAACTGTTTCACTCTTCTCCACTCATTGACTCTTTTATTTCTTTGTCCACCCTTCTTTTCACCCCATGTCTTGGAAAGTTCAAAATATTTTTACAGTACCTTTTGGAGCATCTGACACTGCTTCCTCTGCTCCCCTACTGCTAACTTAGTCATAAGACCTCTGGATATACTCCTCTGATGCCCTAAAGAGTTTGATATATGTACTAAAAAACGTATTTCAGCACAAGCCACAGTAGCAAAGTAGTACTTCAATGGAATTTACTGCTGCTCTACTTCTTAGGTCAAAATATTTGCTATTATTGGTGGTAGTGCATATTTACCAGACAGTGGAAAAAATGCACAATCAAACATACTTCATCAGGCTTAGACAGGTGCGGAAGATCACTTTAAAACTACAATTACTTTACAGCATTGGTGCCTGAGCCAAAATCCACTGAGGTCAATGGGAGTCTTTCCAGGGACTTAGTGGAAAGTGAACCTTAAATTGAATAAACATTATATTGGGATGGTCAGAGCACAGATGTGGACACATCTTGTCCAACCATACAAGGTTTTTGGGGGGGGTTATTTTTAAACAAAGTAGGGACATGAAAAAAGCAAGTTTGATATTGAGAAAAAATGTGTTTGTCCAATATATTTGAGAAATAGTTCAAGAAAATGAAATGTACAATAGTTTACTCTTCTGAATTTGTTAAGTAACTTGCTTATGCTTAACAGCTGCAGAAGTAGCAAAGATAAATAACTGCTTTGACTTGTGCACACAGAGTTTTCTTAAAATTGTGACTTCAAACAAAATGCACAGGAACATGCTCCTATGTGAGGAAGCCATTCATTTTGATTCATTCCATGTGCACTGTTAGTATTTACTCATCTCCTACACACAAGGAAGAATGACCCCCCTGACAGCTAGAAAATGCAAAATTTAGATTAGACACAGGGAAATGTCACAGGGTCAGAGTTTTCCATTGAAACTGCATGAAAATCATTCTCACTTATGAAAGTCCCTCCAAAACTGGGCTTAATACAAGAGTTGTTCATTAAGCTTACTGTTTTCTCAATGGCATCTGTAGCTCTGACATTAAATCTGTTAGCAATTAACTTGGGAGGATACTGAAATTTGCTAAAAAAACCTTAAATAAGTAAGTGATGTTATGTACTCTACTGCACACTAACTTAAAAAAAACTTATTACACTCTGTGGTAATATGTAAAATAGGTAAAATCTGTGGCATTTACAAGAGCCTTGAATTTATAGCTGCTGATCCTAATTTGTTGAGCTGATCTCTTGAAAACAGTCACATAGAGCATTTAGTAAATAGCCACTCAGGAAAATGATTAGCTAGGATCTACCTTAAGGAAATTCTGCAAGGCTTCCTGCACTGTTGAAGTTGGTGGAGTCCCAAAGAGAGTAGTGGCTACTTTCCTCTCAATCCAAGACAACTGTGCTACCTGTAATAAAATCAGAGAAGGAAAATAGACTTAAGGCTTATTTTTCAGTTGTGGAGCAAAATTGTGCCTCCTATTACTTTATACTTATACAATTTAATATGCAAAGAAACACAAAAAGACATCTTTAATAAAATATTTTTGCTTCACTTTCCTAAAGAGTCATCTCTTATAGGAACACTGAATATATGACACAACTTAAAGGTCTTTTAAAATAAAATTCCTTTTTACTATAAAAATACATATCATGAGAAATTTAGTGTAAAATATTAATTAAACCAATATGAGATTAAACCAAACACTGGGTATGACGATTAAAGTTCAGACCAAATAGCAAACATACATACAGAAACATACATCAGTTTTTGAAATATCAGGGTTGAAGTACACTCTATTATCTACCTCGAAGGATAGATAGTACAGCACGATAGCTCATCTACTGAATGTTTCTGAGCATTAGATGCAGCTGTTGCTATTGTCATTATGTGCGTGGCTAAGGCTCTTCTAAGACAGGTTCATTTTTGGGGCAGTGGGGAGATGCAGGAATTAAGAAGGTGCCCAGTTGGTCACTTGAATTCTGATCAATAGCACATGTCCAGGAGACTGTCTCATCCCAGGATTACAGATTGGTGTAAAGGGACTTTCTAGAGTTTTCCTCATTTTGTGTTGCCATTGTCACAATATACACTATATGCCATTTCCTTTCCATATATATTTAGGCACACTCAGGCAGTCACAACCAAGTGGGTTACTGCTGTAATATTTTTAGTTCCACCACCTAAACAAATGAACCAGAGACTCCAAATCCCCAATCAAAGAAAGAACAGCATAGAAATCGGAATTCAGAGATGGAGAAATTGGTTTTCTTAAACTGGATTCCACTTCACTGTATGGAGGAACTACCTTTTTCTCCCCAACTGATGTTTGGATAACTAGTGCCTCTGTAGAGGAAAGGCAGGATGCGTCTCTTGCACAAAAATACTTTAACCATAGCTCCTGGTGTTTATTAAAATTGACTAGGACTGACAATTCAAATGCCCAAGAAGTCAGGCGGCATGATTCCTTGACAACTGCTGTCATGACCCACATACAGGGGCCAGAGAGGAAGGGATGCAGCCAGAGAATGAAGAGATGTGAACTCTTGTGAGAATCAGGAGCTGAAAAATGTGGTGAAGCAGCCAGGTCATCCACGGAGAGTTTTGCATGGTAACTGAGGAACTGGGCCTTTAAAATTCATGTCTGTTCTTCTACAGTACTTTTAACTATGAGTGATTGAAAGTGGAGGATAGAGAGCTTCGGAATCTTCCAACCCTTATTCAGTTGCTCCTCTGCTCTCTTCTCCTGCAGTCAGCTATTATCCATCATGTTTTGAGAGCTTAAAGAAAAGCATCAATCCAAAACTAAAGATTGTAACATATACTGAGTCACTGCCATTCCCTACAATTTTTTATTTTCACTGAAAATGAATTTTTTAATATTTCTTATTACAAACTCTTCTATAAAACTTGTCATTATGAAGTATTAATATAGCCAGCAGTGAAGTACCGTATTTTTCGGACCATAAGACGCACTTTTTTCCCCCCAAAAGTGGGGGGAAAATGAGGGTGCGTCTTATAGTCCGAACCAGTGAACCCCCGATTCCCTAAGGAATCGGAAATTGAAGAATAGCAGGAGCCGCTGGGGGATCGGGGGCGGGAGAAGCTCCGCCAGCTTCTTTCTTTCTTTCTTTCTTTCTTTCTTTCTTTCTTTC
>ML685790.1:4178980-4222069 GCA_007922175.1 Pelusios castaneus | reverse complement strand
CTCTGTCTAGTTAATTTCAAAATTTCCTACAATGTGTGTTCTGTTACAGAAAACCACACAATACTGCTCTTTCTATTCCTTTCTCTGGTTCCAAGCCAAGTCTCCCAATGACTTCCATCATGTTCTTCTCTCACCATGTCTTAGGACCTCTTGCATTAATTGTCTTCTTTAAAAATTTTATTTCACAAAGAAAACTGACCCCTACTAAAAAAAAAAAGCTACCCTCTCATATCTTGTTTTTTTTCTCCTGCCTTTTTCAATATAAGCTCATGATCAATTGTTGGAGCAAGCAGTGTTTTAACAGGGTAGCTGTGACATTCCAGTGGAGCTATGGATTTAGGTTCTAATTCTGGAATGTTTAACTTCTATCTACATCGATTTCAACACAATTACTTACATGCATAAAGTTAAACATGTACATTAAGTGGTTGGAGGAGATCTAAACTGCCTATAGCTGTGAGGCTTTTCAAATTATAATAAATTACTACATATGGTAAAATTAGCATTTCAAAAAGAAATTTAGGGCTATTAAAATTATATAAAGTTATAACTGAGAAAAATGTACCATTTTAGAAATATTTTTAAATGGACTCTCTCTTTGTATTATCTGAACAATACTCTCATCTTCTTGACACTCGAGGAGTTTATGAACTCTTACCGATGTGCACATATTACTTCAATTATAATGGAATCATGCATGTATATCGAGAGGAAAACAGATCCCCTGGGTCTGATTTTTAATTTGCCCAAAGGCCACTTTGCACCATTTTAGAGAGGTAATAAAGTAGCATAAACCCATAAATATGCTTTCTGATATCTTGAGAGTTCAACTATGACATTTAAGATTTCACAAGGCATTATTAAATCAAAATAAGAAATAATCTAAAAGAGAAAGAATAAATTGAAATATAGAGTTAAAAGTAAGAATTATGCAAAACAAATTAGCAAGTAAATGACAGTAAGAGAAGAGCATTCAGAGCACTAGTATCCATTTATTTTAAACATGATTACATTTCAGTTTTATTCTATTATTCTATTTTATTTTATTTTATTTATTCTATTTATTTTATTTCAGGATTCTTTACAACATTTAACACTCAAACTATAGTGAGTCTTCTTTAAAAGTACATATTGTAATTCTTAACACAATTAGCAAAATATCATTTTCCTGCTTATAATTGAATCCAATACTTTCCTTGTAAAAATGAATGATAAAAATAATCATGTTGTGAATTGTGAATTTCTGATACTGCTGATGCTTCCTAGTAGGGCATTAAAGTGGGCATAGCAACAATTGTAGAATTCATGTGACTCTCAGACAGACTGTCAAACATCGTTAAGCACTGAAGAGAATCTGGTTAATCCATGCTGATACTGCTGTCAGCTAAAATAGCATGATTTCATATGGGAAAGAGCTGGTGAGGAGGAAAGAAGCAAGGAAGGTCAAGAAAGTTCAAGTATTTAGAGAGAGGGGAAAGGTACTAAAAACTTTATTTGGCATAAATTGCTCAAACTTAGGCAACATGTCTCCTACCCACTCTACTCATTAAGTGCTAATCAGATAAACCCAGCATACCATAGCTAAACGGATTGCTGCTAGAAAAGAAAACTATGAAAAGCGAACAAGCTAATCCAGCATCTTGCAGTATTTTCCTGTCTGTGCGTGACAAGGAAAAAGGGCCCTATCTTAAACCAGTTCAGAGCGGTACTTTTATTCATAGCTATTGTGATATGAAGAGATCCCCAGAAAAATGAAAAAACAAACAAGCTAAATTATTAATTTTAAATACATGCCCTTTTCCAAAAATGAGGAACTCTCTCATATACTAGCTACATTGTTCTATTTTACATTTTTGTATCTTAATAAGCAGTAAAGTTGACAACATGTGTATACAATTTAACTGTGTAGTTAAAACTGAAACATTGGACATTGGACAATCAGTTGTGGATCGTAGTTGGCTAAAGACAGAATTCAGAAATTTCCATCTTTCCAGGTGTGGATGTGTTTGAGTGCAAATAAAAGAGGGGGAGAAAATGAAGTTTAATCCTTTCTGTAAAGTGATATTCTACTAAATGGATTCACCAATCTGGACACCAGTAGCTAGTAACAGGCACATCTTAAAACCCTAACCAAAACATGAGACATGTGCCAATCACTGTCCAGCCCAACATCTGGACACCAGTAGCTAGTAACAGGTGCATCTTAAACCCTAACCAAAACATGAGACGTGCCAATCACTGTCCAGCCCAACATCTGGATACTACTGTACTGCCAATGGTTATCTTGCCCAAATTTATGACTATTGCAGTAATACATAATAATTTCACAACTGGCCAAATGTCTAAGAGAGAAAAAAATCAAAGGGAATTAAACAATAAAGAGACAAACTAAAGAGTCTTCAGTGCACAGAGATCTCTACAAATTTTTGGCATATTTATTAGCAGAGCTAGCAAGAGGAATAAAACGGGAACTTTTTTATTACACGTACTGAAATACTAACAACCTGCTTATATCTAAATTTGCCATTTACCTGCATGTTCAGGGTTCAGTGCTATACCCTGCTAATGAACTTCCCTCTAAAAGAGCACACTACACAGTCACTTGCTCCATCTAGTGGTTCAATTAGGAAGCAGTAGACACTTTAAAGTGGGCAGTATTTAATTCTTTTTATTATGATAAGTTCCAAAGGGGTAGCTGTGTTAGTCTAGTTCAGCAAAACAAACAAGGAGTCCTGAGGCACTTTTAAAGACTAACAAATTGCATGAGCTCTTGTGGGTAAAATCCCACTTCATTATATGCATGAAATGGAAACTCCAGTATGTAGGGGAAAATATAAATGCAGAGCAGGCTAAGTCACAAGGTCAGTTCAAACTGTTTCAGCAAACCAAGCAAGTTGTTTTGATTCAAACAGTGAGGAACAACAGATAAGAAGGTGAGAATGTTAAAAGAGGGGGAATCACTTTTTGTAATGAGTGAGCCAGATCAAATCTCTATTCAGACCTAACTTAATGGTATCAAATTTGCATATGAATTCTAACTCTGCAGTTTCCCTTTGGAGTCTTGTTTTAAAGTTTTTCTGTTGAAACACTGCAACTGTCATGTCTTTCACAGAATGTGCAGGGAGGTTGAAGTCTTCCCTTAATGGTTTTTGAATGTTGCCATTCTTGATATCTGATTTGTGTTCAGATGGATACCAGAAGTCAGCTACTAAAGGACAAGACCAACAAGGAAAATAACAGAATGCCACTGGTCTTCACCGACAGCCCCCAAGTCAAAGTGCTGCAGCACATCATTAAGGATCTACAGACTATCCTGACTCTCTCAAGCCTTGGGAGACAGACCTCTCCTCGCTTACAGACAGCCCCTCAACCGTAAGCAAACACTCACCAACAACTATACACCAGACAACAGAAACACTAAGGCACGCACCTATCCCTGCAACAAACCACATTGCCAACTGTGTCCACATATCTACCCAGATGACACCATCATAGGACCAAACCAAACCAATTACTCCATCAGAGGCTCATTCACCTGCTCATCCACCTATGTGACATGTGCCATCACGTGCCACCAATGCCCCTGTGCTTATACTCTGGCCACACTGGGCTGGGTGTGCAAAAGAATAAGTGGACACAAATCAGACATCAAGAACGGTAACGTTCAAAACCCAATAGGGGAACACTTCAACCTCCCTGCACATTCTGTGAAAGACATGACAGTTCCTGTGCTTCAACAGAAACACTTAAAAACAAGTTCCAAAGGGAAACTGCAGTTAGAATTCATATGCAAATTTGATACCATTAAGTTAGGTCTGAATAGAGATATGGGCTGGCTCAGATGCAGATGGTTCAAGGGTTTATATCTGTCTTAAAAACAAGTCAATTTACAGATGAATGAGTCCTTGTTCTACAGAGTCCATATCCTAGAGGGTTAATATGGTGCAAGTGTCAACTACACAATTTAATTTTATTGTTGTGTATAAATATCACCAATTTCCTTGTAGTGATCTATCTGTGGGTCTGCAGGAGCCAATCATGGCACAAATGTATACTATTTGTTCTATCATCCTCACTATAGGCTAACTCTTGACAGAAGAAACATGATTCTCAGCAGATATGCTAGGGGCCTATGTTATTCTCCGGAAGTAATAAAACAAGATGCAATAAAATATTTGCCAAAGTATTTAAGTGACTTGGGAGGCTATCCAAATCTGAACAGCTAAAGAAGAATGAACAAGAATTTATAAGTTGTTTTTGAAGTTGTAAATGAAATAGCTCCAAGTAGTCTGCTTTAGTAATATGAAATATTAAAACCTATAAAAGATACACATGAAGACTAAACTCAGATTTATTACCGTAGTGTGTCAAATGTGAAAAACTGTGCAGGGAAACTAAGATCTTAGTCCTTAGTCAGTCCCGGGATCATCTTCTAACTACTGTAAAGCCATCTTTCTTGGTAATATATGGCTATTGCTTCATCACACTTTTATAAACCAGTTAAGGTGTACTATTCAGAAAATGTCCTATAATAGTTCTAAATCTTGATTAAATGAATTTTAAGAGTTATTCTGGACGGTGTGATTAATTTTAAAATGCAATTCAACAGTAATCGGTAGCAATTCTGCTGCTTGCCTTACTAGAAACACTTGAGGCATATTGCTGCTTTGTCAGTACATATAGCTACCACTGTCCCCTTCCCCCATTCATTCTGGGGAAGTAACATTTGAAATGTGACTACTTGCTGTACACCAGTGAGATTTATGATATGATCTCGCAAACAAAGCCAAAATGCTTTTGTGGGTTTGGCATTCTATATAGAAGATAAAATCCAAGAATTTCCAAAATCATTGTTGTTAGTTTTCCCTGGAGAGGCAAACTCTAATAATCTGCTAAACCTTTAATGGTCCAGTTCATCTCTGCACAAGCTTGAAAAGAAGAGAGAGGTCATATTTTCAGTGGAAATCTCTGAGGATACTTTGACAGACATTATTCCACACCATGCCATTGGTGGAAAGGAAAGAGCGGGGGGGGGGGTGTTTCTTAATTTAGGGTTGCCACCCATCTGGTTTTTACCCAGCCTGGGTTTTGGCTTCTGTATCTAGGTGCCATTTAGGGTTGTCCGGTTTTTGGCAATCTGGCAGCCCTAAATGGCACTTGAAAGAAAACCCTGGTTACCACCGGGTTGGGGGAGGCAGCAGGTCATTAACCCATGCCAGCCCCTGCTCAGCTGGGCCCCCCCATCTTGAAGCAGGTTCCTTCAGATGATCCGTCCAACAATGCGGAGGAGGAGGGACAGGATGAGTGACTGGTGCCAGACTTGGGTGGAAAGAGGTATAGCGGGCAGCCCTTGGGGGAAGAGGCAGGCAAAGGATGGGGCCTCAAGGGAAAAGGCATGGCACAGAGCAGTGCATCAATGTCTGGTTAGCGGCCATTAGCAAAGTGGCGACCTGGCCCACCTGATACATTAGGATTGGTGGAAGGGCAGGGACCTCAGTGCAAAAGCCTCATCATATCCCATTGTGACTCTGACCCCGGTGGTCTCCCAGCCCCCACTGCAGTGCCTCCTACTTTAAAAAAGCCATTCCCTAGGAAATGTAATGCCAGCATCAGATTGAAAATCTCTTAAAAGACACTCCTACATTCATGACTTTTACCTACTGTAGTAGCATCTCTAAATGGGTGGGTACAAGCAGAAGCTCCCAGTCAGGGGCAGGTCCTAACCATATAGAATATGGGTCCCAGGGAGGTGAATCCACAGAAAAGGCTGTTACTTTTCCCAGATAAGTTTCATAAACCCAGAGGCAGAGAACCCATATGCATCTCCTTAGACCTGCTCCTAACCCACCCACACCTCCTTCAGGCCACCCCAGTTCCAACCCTCCTTCCCTTTCCTCCCATATAGACCTAGACTGGAAATCCACCAACAGGGGAAGAGCTCTGAGATCTCCAAAAAAGGTTTTAAACAATAATCTCGTTTCAATAAGCCAGGATTTGCTAGATTTATTGTAATCAATGGTCCGTAATTTGGAACATGGGAAAAGCAATAGCGCTATTTGTGAATGCCAAATAGTTTTCCATTCATGGACATTTTATACACACACATTTTGCTCTCTTAATGAAACTTTAAAGAATAATGTTCAAATACAGGCAAAGCCAAGGAAAAAAAGGGTTCATTTTTCACTCAGTTATAAATGCTGTTTCTAAATTCCCTTCTGAACCCTGCGGCCTCTTTCATTCCCCTCATTTTTCCTATCACTGCTCCTCTCTCAGAGGTCCTGTCTCACAACGATCATCCTTCCATTCCCAGTGAATAGTTCTTTTCTGACTCTGTCTGCCACTGTGTCCTGTGTCAGCCAGAAGAGCCTGCTGGAGAACAGCACGCTTACTCCCTTCCATGGCTATAGGTGCTGCTTACACAGTATTCACAGCCTCTGACACACAGAGATTACTTTCTTTCTAGTCCGGTTTTCAATTAGCTACTAATGTCTTGCAGAGTTACTCTTAGTCTTTAAAAGTGCCACAGGACTCTGTTGTCTTTCTACAATAGACTAACACGGCTACCCCTTTGGAATTTCTCAGCTCTGTGATTTGCATCATACCGGTGAGGATTACTGTAGCTTCACATTACAGATATGGATTTGTGCCTAAAGTTACAGCCTTTCTTATGACTGTTTATGTACTATTTTAATTATAAAAATGCACCTGATTAGTCTCAAGGAACATGTAAAGCATTTGGGTGGGATGCTCATTTACTTATGATGGGGAAGTATTGGGTTGGGGTTAGGGATCTGCAAGCCTGTCAAGATGTGAAGCGAAGTACTGAATTTTTCCTTACTTGGAATGCAGCAGAGCCTACACTATAGGCCATGGCAGGAACTAGACCTGGAATAAAGAATTTTGCGGCTCTGGACACTATGGATATTGCCCCTACCGTACCTTTCAGAAAACAGACTGCAAAGCACCTCCACTCCCTACATGTCCCACCCCATATATATACTTCCAAATACCCCATTCTCCCCACTACCCCAGACCTATGAGTGCCCAGTAACCCTCCACCAGCCCCCACATCCCCCGACAGCTCTCAGACACATCCTGTTCACACAGCCACAGTACCCGAGCCCCACTTGGCACTGTGCCCAAAATCCCAGCCTGCAAGTCTGTCACTCACAATGTCCCTAATGCACCTCATCCCACTAAGCCCATAGTCCACCACCAACTCACCCACAGCCCTGCTCCCACCACCCCTAGAACTTCACCAATAGTAGGCAGTACGCTGTTTGTACATCACTACATACACTGCATCTGATCTGCATTTGCAAGAAATGGTCTGCAGATATCAGTGTTCTATTTGCAGATGCAGATATAATGCAGATATCCGCGGATATCCGCATATTTGCAGGGCTCTGGCCATGCACAGATAAAAATATGTGGATCTGTATTCCATCTGCATCTGCAAAAAATGGTCTGCGGCTATCCCCATTGTATCCGCGGACGTGGATATCTGTGGATATAATGCGGATATCCGTGGATTTGCAGGGCTCTATTGAACAGTGGCACAGGAAGTGTAAAGGGAGGAAGCACGGAAGACTTTGCTACTCGCAGAAAAACATTTATTTAGTTTCAACAATTGTTTTAGAAAAGTGGCTTAGAGAAAACAACAGAATGGGATGTTTTTGTAAACAATGCTGTAGCTGAAATAAAAAATATATGTGTTATATTCCAACAGCTCCTTGTTTTTATTAAGATCATAGAACAACCACAAGCAAAATTCTGTTGGAGGTTTTTAAAAAAGCTCATTAACATTCAAATGGCAACTTTGACATTTAGCTCCCATGGAAGTTGGAACAAGTTTCACAAGTTAAAGTGCTGCAGTGGTTCAAACCTATCTGTAACATTTACATATTTTGCTAAAATCTTACAATAGATCTAATCTCTCTGCACAGGAGATGGGACTGATTAGACAGCTGAAAATTACCACTATGATTTTCACTGTCTAAGTTTTCTGGAAAGTAACAATTTAAAATGTTTCTAATCATCATGATTTACCCGGGAACCATACAATAAAGTAGGATCACTCAGCAGAGGAAGTGTGGATGCATTTATTAATTTTGAGATTATTAGTGGCTGCAAAAAGATTAATTGCTAACAGGGCCAGCCCAAGGGTTTTTGGCACCCTAGGCGAACTATGACTTTGGCACCCCTTCCACCCCATGCTATAAGAGATAATGTATTAATATGTTTTATTAAATAGAGAAAAATATTCACCTCTGTCTAATTTGGCACCCCTTAAAGTCTGGGGCCGTAGGTGACTGCCTAGTTCACTTACATGATTGGGCTGGCCTTGAGTGCCAAGCCTGACTGATTGATAAAAAGAAGTTTTTGCTCAGTACTTTCTGTATTTATCCACTGATTAAATTTAATTTGAAGATGAATACTGAGCCCCTGCCAAGCCATTGGTAAAAACACTGATTAGCTCTGGTACTGACATCTTTTTGCCTAAAAGATTATCTTCTGCACTGACAGATCATACAACACAGGTAGGCAGCTGGCCAAATTCTAGGCATTTTTATGGAGGTAGGTGTGGAAAGTAGTTAACAAATTAGCTTAGCTACAACAGCAAAACCCTCCTAATCAAGACATTGCTTATTCCAGCAGAAGACTGCTTTTGCCCAAATAGCTTATACCAGTTCTACAAACTAAGAGAGATACAATGCAACATACTTTTTGGCTGATATAACTATGTTTACACTAGGACTTTTGTCTGCATAGCTATGTTTGTCAGGAGTGTGAGTTTTTTCATACTGCTAACCAACACAGCTATGCTAGAAAACTTTTAAGCATAGAGATAGGCAGCCATGTAGGTATTTCTTTGCTGAAGGGCATATTAGTGTTTGCTCAGAAAGCCCATCACTTGTTCTCATATCTTAGAACTTTTCTGAATAGGCTAAACGGAGTCACCAGGTTGATATTTAATATACAGAATATGGTTACCAGGGCAAGTAAATCTAAACCATCTGTACCGGTGGGAAAAAAGGCCAGATTAGCATTGCTTAGATACGGCAAAGACACAATTTCTGCTCAAACAATTATACTTCATGTTTGCTGAGCTTCCTTGGCTTGGTACATAAAGAAATTTATTTATGCTCTAACTAGAGCTCCTTATTATTAGAGATAAACTTCTGAGAAAAGCTTTCACAGATGTTATCATCCTAATCCCATTTTTACATATATATTTTATTGCTCCCAGTAGACAAACAGAATAAAATTCAGGGAAACATTAGTGCTATAGTGCTTTTGTTATAAAACAGACGTTCTTTCACAAAAGGAAAGAATAACTATTTGCTGTACAATTCTGTCTAATTATATTTCATTCCCCTTGTGTTATTAGATTACAAGTGTCTGTGTAATCACGGAAGAAAGAGGAAGAGAGAGATCTGTATAAACTTTATAAAAACTGAGAAGTAGAGAATTGAGAACTGAGAATTCCCACCTGCCTTCTAGGAATTACAGTATAATGTTATTGCTTTTATTATTGCAGTTGGTCAATATCACATTCACAAAGTGAATTACAGATAACCTTATCCAGGATACTAATCAGGGAACAATTTCAAACATTGCAATATTTTCCAAAAACAAAGTGGGATTATAAACTGCTTTACAATCTACCATATTCATTCTTAAAATCACCAACAATGCTGAGCACTTGATCATTCCAAACTAATTAGATCGACAATGGCATTATTCCTTTGGAAAGCCACCATACCACTGTCTGCATAGTAAAAGAAAAGCTTACACTTACTAAGGACAAAAACACAACAAAGATTAAACTGTATAACATACAGAATATTTTTTCTGCAGCAAGATACCACAGCTTAAGAAATATAGGATTTCCTTCCACCCTTCAACCTCTAGAACAAGCTTTTTGATCAGTCTAATTTTGGGACACCTTTTCTTTCCTTACTCTTGTATTTGTTTTCCCCTTCTGGAGGGGTCTATCTTTACTTCTAAAATCTAAACTATGACATCAGAAAGGAGGACACGTATAATTAAAAGGTTCGAGGGAGGGTGATGTCCTCTGGCACAGACTAAACTCCCCTTCCATAGCATACTTCTTTAATGACCCATGGCCAGAAATCAGAGATGGATCCAGAGAAGGTGTGACTAACATCAAAGAAGGGGAAAATACATCAATTTAAAAACACTGCAACTCTCTCAGGAACCCCTGTGCGGGGACAACACAGTAAAGTACACATCTCAACATATCAGCAGACAAATTGCACCAAATTCATGCAATAATTAGCAAAGAATTAATACTTTAACACCTAAATGAAAGGAACAGCAACAAAACTTTCATTAGAAAGGAGAAAGGAGGTAAACAATAAATAAGATAGCAGCATTGAGGAGACACCAGATAAAGCTACAAGACAATTTTCAGTGGAATATTTTTCTGTCAGAAACAACCTTGAAACATTTCATAGGAACATATAGACTTTGATAAGTGCTTCATTTTAATAAGGTCAAAACAATTCATTTCAACTATATTATATTACTTTTAAATTATTGTTTAATATAAAAGTCAAAACAAAGCACTTTGACCTTATTGAAACTAAGTGCCTCAATGAAGTCATTTTGATATCTCCAAAACAGAATTTTTAGAAACTTCTTTTTGTGGGAAATGTTGACTTTTTGTTCTATCTTGGAACTAAAGAAAATTTTGAAATGTTGGTACTTCCCATATCATATTAATTCTAAGTTTTGCCCAGCTCTAATACCAACTGTTCATATGCCCTTTCTTCATAACCCTAATTTTTACATCAAGTTACAGGAAAAAAAATCATTAATTTTCAACTGTAAGGCTGTAGAAAATAGCTCTGGTAGGAGACAAAGTAGTCATAGAATCATAGAATCATAGAATAATAGGGTTGGAAGGGACCTCACGAGGTCATCTAGTCCAACCCCCTGCTAAAAAGCAGGACCACTCCTCCTAAATTATCCCAGCCAGAGTTTTGTCTAACCAAGCCTTAAAAATCTCCAAAGATGAAGATTCTACCACCTCCCTAGATAGCCCATTCCAATGCTTCACCACCCTCCTAGTGAGAAAGTTTTTCCTAATATCCAACCTTGACCTCCCCAGCTGTAATTTGAAACCATTGCTCCTTGTTCTGTCCTCTGTTACCCTCGAGAACAGCCTAGCTCCCTCCTCTTTGGAGCAACCCTTCAAGTAGTTGAAGGTTGCTATCAAATCTCCCCTCAGTCTTCTCTTCTGTAGACTATATAAGCCTAGTAGACTATATAAGACTATATAAGCCTAGTCATTCATTTGTTATGCAAAGCTCCTCAGAGGGAGCTTGTTGCATTTGATCTTCATGATCTACACTGGCTGTCAACCCATTTCCAGGTGCAATTTACCAGTATGTCACTGGAGTTAACCAGGAACAGGCCAAAAAACCTCAGAAATTACCTATCTCCTCAAAATTCATTACGCAGTTGAGATTAGTTGAAGTGCTGCAGCAAATAACTCCCTTTGTTTAAATTGCAGGGGGCTGAAGACCTAAGTCTGGAGTTTCCTTTCCCCATTGGTCCACCAGAATCCAAATTTGTGGATCTCAAATTAATGCTGCAAGGTATTAACCAGCCTCACAGTTTCTGTCTTCTTGTGTGGAGTAGGAATGAATTTGGATTAGATGTAACTGCATTATGTTGGATAAATAAACAACTAACTTGCAGAATTGATATCCAACCAATCATCTACATTAATAAAGTATGGAGCCTGTTAACTGTCAGAGGACTTGTTGTGGGCATTATTTACAGACAATTTCAGCTTTTTGACTTTGCAGAAAATCATAATATGAACAATATTCCTTCATTATTCAGACTTACCACTGATGACTATCAGCACTCATTGTATCTAGCTGAACAGCTTTTTCAGCTACAATTTTTCCTGTAAAAGGAAAAATAGATACACTAAAGGATCTCTTCACCTTAGATGAAGCCAGGAACTATATCATTAGACAATATACTTTAGATATAAGGAAGAAACCATCTGTCTTTCCCTTTAAATGTTGAGAGGAATATTGTAACATTATGGATTCACAGTATATACACAAATGTATTTTTTATACTCTTGTTTACTTAGGATAGTTCAATTCAGAGGCAACTAACTGGTTTTAAGTGATGTTCTACTTCTGACTTGGGAACAAAGAAATTAAGTCACTTGACCAAATTAACATTGAGTAAGGAGTCCAGATGATGAGCTTGCTGCTTCTAAAGCCTTTCCTGTTACCAATTACCCCATACTTATTAATTATAATTATTATTATTGTAAAAACGCTATAAAAACAATATGTAAATCAAATAGTCCTCCAACCAGTTGGAATTAAAAATAACCGTTAGTGTCAAGTCCCCTTTCAAAATAATTTCCTCTGAACCTCAGTAAAAATAAAAAACACCGCAAGAGACATTAGAGCTCAGAACACTCAGTCATTGCAGGATAAATATCTGAACACGTTTGATGCAAAACTGCTGATCCCATGAATACCTACGACCTATTTTACATACCATCGCTGCTTCTCTCTCTCTCTGCCCTGTGCCACGTTGAGAGGAGATAATAACAAGGGCTAAAATTAATCACATGCAGCAGAAAATCATCTGAGACCGAAGTACATTGGGCTTTTTTATTATTTAGTTTTGGTAGCACCAGTCTGCTGGACACTTCCCAAAGAAAGAAGGGAACATCCCTGCCTGAAGGAGCTCACGATATAAAAGAGACGTAAAATAATGGACAGTGAGTAAGGGGAAAGGGAGTAATACACTTGTGTTCATAACAAGTACATACTGGGCATCTATATCCAAGTTAGCTGGGAAGCAAGATAAAGTCGGTTAGCAAGTTTCTTACAGGAAGCAAAACACAGATGTATGTAACTTGCAGAGCAGCTCAAGAAGGACATGACACATGTAAGGATAGTCGAAAGAAAGCATGGAAAGGTTTGCGTGAGAAGTTGTCAACTGAATGGTCCAAGCTGGCAGCACTGGAGGAGCAGAGATGGTTTATGAAAACTTAGAACAAGACAAAGAGATAAATAAGGAGAGGCAGGATTGTGTAGGGCTCGGAAGGGAATAAGGAGAAGTTTGATGCAGTAGAGGAGGGGGAGTCAGTAGAGTGAGGTACAGAGGGGAGTGATGTAATCCAAGAGATGGACAAGGAGGATTATTTAGGGTCAGTGTGCTGTATGGACTACAGAGCAGCAGTGTGAATGTCAGAGAGAAGAATTTTGCAGTAGTTGAGCTCAAGGGTGAGAATTTGCATTGGGAAAGGAAGATTCTAGTGATACTGAAGAGAAAGATGTGGCAGGATTTAAATAAAAGTTAAATGCTCAGGTCCAGAGAGAGAAAGCAAACCATGACTATCTCCAAATTATGAACCTGAGTGATGAAAAGCATGATGGTGCTTTGGAAAGTTACAAAGAATAAAGGCGGTAATGAGAGGGATGATCAGGAATTCAGTTTTGACCATTTTGAGATTCAGCTGACAACAGGACATGCAGGAGATGTTGGTCAGACAGGCTGGGTGCTGTGGAAGCTCTTTTCATTCCTTAGCATTCCTTCTAATCCACAGTATTCCCAAACTCCAGAAAGAACCATATTCAGTCCTTCTCATCTGAGAGGGGTAACTAGACAGTGGGAACTCAGAGTGAGGAAGGAAACCCTGGATCCCCACTTTGTCTGTGGCATTTATTTATCATCATAATGATGTTTTTCTGTTTGATTATTTCAATTCTGCATCAGTTTGACTGGCATTTAAGGATTAACAGCATTGACTGGAGCCAATCCTGACTCGCAAAACCCTTTCTAATCCAGTCCTGAACCTCTTTTGAGTAGAGTGAAACTAAGTGATTGATGCCAAAACATGCAGCAGTTTTATAATGCAAAACAATTTCATTAAGGTCCAAACACTATCGTTACAAAACCAGATTACAAAATTGCTTGTACATTTCAGGGAAAAGTGCCACTAAAAATTCACAGTATGAGCCTTTCTGCAATAATCAAGCGTCATTTTATCTAGGCAATTTTCTCCACTCACCATTAACAACATATTCTTTCTTTTCTTCAACATCTGCAGTCATCTCAAACATATCTCCAAAAGCTCGAGCAAGTCTCCAAAGAAACCCCACATGGTTTTCATACTGAAAAGAGGAGAAGCAGATATATTAGACCATTACATTGACCAAAATGTAAATGTAATTCTATATAGTTTCCTTCATTAACAGTTAAAATAATTTATTCTCTTCCCAATGAAAGATAATGAATCTCTGGCTATTTTTATTCCTACTGCACCATTTTTATTATGTTTGGAGAGCTTGATAGATTCATTTTTCTCTGGGAAAAGGAAAATATAAATATTGGAACACATATCTGGAACATGTAATAATAGTTTGTTCAGTTTTTTTTATTTTCTTTACAAAAGAATGTTCTATAACTTCATTAATACAAATAAAAAGTAATCCATTACAAAACATATCATACAATAAGAAATTAAGATTTGTTTTATGCATGAAATAAAAATCTCATCATACATTCACAATAAGTTTCATATCTATGAATCTGACAGATATTTCCTAGACTTAAATGAGGAACATTAGCAGGACCATTAATATATGCATAACCAGAAGAAATGTATGAAGTTCGAGCACTTTATTCCTACTGCACATATAACTTCCAGTGTTTTCAATGAAAGCGCAAGAGCTGAAAGCTCAGGGAAGAGATTGAGCTTCCCTAGCTACTAGGGAAGAGATTGAGATCCAGGACCTCTATGGTGGCATTCTCAGAAATGCTCCCAGTTCCACGCGCAGGGCCAGGTAGCCAGGCAGAGATTCAGAGTCTCAATGCGTGGATGAGATGATGGTGTAGAGAGGAGGGGTTTACGTTCATTAGGAACTGGGGAAACTTTTGGGATGGGGGGAGCCTATACAGGAGAGATGGGCTCCACCTAAACCAAAGGAGAACCAGACTGCTGGCACTAAACATTAAAAAGGTTGTAGAGCAGTTTTTAAACTAGAGGATGGGGGAAAGCTGACTGCTGCAGAGGAGCAGGTGGATCGGACACAGACTTCTCTTAGGGGAGAGTCTGATGAGAGGGAATCTCCAGGTTATAGTTATTGTCAGGAACAGAGGACAGAAAAGGATGGTGTGGGGGCCGGATCCGATGATAAACAGCCGCATGACAAAGAATCTGGCACATTAAAAAAGGGCAGACAAATAAACAAAGAATCTGGCACATTAAAAAAGGGCAGACAAATAAACAGGGACAAGTTTTTAAAGTGCTTATACACAAATGCTAGAAGTCTACATAATAAAATGGATGAACTAGAGTGCCTAGTGGTAAAGGAGAATATTGATATAATAGGCATCACAGAAACCTGGTGGACAGAGAGCAATCAGTGGGACACAATCATTCCAGGGTACAAAATATATCGGAAGGACAGAACAAGTCGTACGGGAGGAGGAGTGGCACTATACGTGAAAGAAAATGTAGATTCAAATGAAGTAAAAATCTTAAGCGAATCCACTTGTTCCATAGAATCGCTATGGATAGAAATCTCATGCTTCAATGACAATATAACATTAGGGATCTACTATCGGCTGCCTGACCAGGATAGTAAGAGTGATGATGAAATGCTAAGGGAAATTAGGGAGGTTATCAAATTAAAAAACCCAATAATAGTGGGGGATTTCAATTATCCCCATATTGACTGGGAACATTTCACTTCAGGACATAATGCAGAGATAAAATTTCTCGATACTTTGAATGACAGCTTCATGGAGCAGCTGGTATGGGAACCCACAAGGGGAGAGGCAACTCTAGATTTAATCCTGAGTGGAGCGCAGGAGCTGGTCCGAGAGGTAACTGTAGCAGGACCGCTTGGAACTAGTGACCATAATACAATAGCATTCAACATCCCTGTGGGGGGAAGAACACCTCAACAGCCCAACACTGTGGCATTTAATTTCAAAAGGGGGAACTATACAAAAATGAGGGGGATAGTTAAACAAAAGCTAAAAGGTATAGTGGCTAAAGTGAAATCCCTGAAAACTGCATGGGCGCTTTTTAAAGACACCATAATAGAGGCCCAACTTCACTGTATACCCCAAATTAAGAAACACTGTAAAAAAACTAAAAAAGAGCCACCATGGCTCAACAACCATGTAAAAGAAGCACTGAGAGGTAAAAAGACTTCCTTTAAAAAGTGAAAGTCAAATCCTAGTGAGGCAACTAGAAAGGTGCACAAACAGTGCCAGCTTAAGTGCAAGAGTGTAATAAGAAAAGCCAAAGAGGAGTTTGAAGAACAGCTAGCCAAAAACTCCAAAGGTAATAACAAAATGTTTTTTAAGTATATCAGAAGCAGGAAGCCTGCCAAACAACCAGTGGGGCCCCTTGATGATGATAATACAAAAGGAGCGCTTAAAGATGATAGATCATTGCGGAGAAACTAAATGGATTCTTTGCTTCGGTTTTTACGGCTGAAGATGTTAGTGAAATTCCCAAACCTGAGCCGGCTTTTGTAGGTGACAGATCTGAGGAACTGTCACAGATTGAAGTGTCACTAGAGGAAGTTTTGGAATTAATTGATAAACTCAACATTAACAAGTCACCGGGACCAGATGGCATTCACCCAAGAGTTCTGAAAGAACTCAAATGTGAAGTCGCGGAACTATTAACTAAGATTTGTAACCTGTCCCTTAAAATGGCTTCGGTACCCAAAGACTGGAAGTTAGCTAATGTAACACCAATATTTAAAAAGGGCCCTAGAGGGGATCCCGGCAATTACAGACCGGTAAGTCTAACGTCGGTACCGGGCAAATTAGTTGAAACAATAGTTAAGAATAAAATTGTCAGTCACATAGAAAAACATAAACTGTTGAGCAATAGCCAACATGGTTTCTGTAAGGGGAAATCATGTCTTACTAATCTATTAGAGTTCTTTGAAGGGGTCAACAAACATGTGGACAGGGGGGATCCAGTGGACATAGTGTACTTAGATTTCCAGAAAGCCTTTGACAAGGTCCCTCACCAAAGGCTGTTACGTAAGTTAAGTTGTCATGGGATAAAAGGGAAGGTCCTTTTGTAACCTTCGGGTGGGCTAAATTCATTTAATTGCCCTTCTCCAGTGCCCCACAGAAATCAATCCCAACCCCTGGGGAGAAAAGCAGCTGGAGACCCAGGATCCAGTCTGCACAGGACTCACGGCGAAGCTTGCCCAGAGCTACACCCACATTAAAATACCACTAAAAACAAACATAACAGTGAACTTTATTAACTACTAACTAAATGAACCTTATCCTAAGAAAACAAACTACAATTAACAAATAACAATCCCTTGCATGAAAGATACCCAAGAGTCCCAAAGTCTGTGTGGAGTTCACCCAACTCTCAGCTACAGTCTCTGTTCCAGTGTGGAAGCTTGAGTGGCAAGAAATAGCTGTCCTCTTCTTTCTCTGCTGGGATCCTCTGTAACATTACATGCAGGCTTTCTCTTCTCCTCTGCAACCAGCCCTCAGTCCCATATGCATGTCTGCAAGGTCTGGTGCAAATGACTCCTTCACATGGAGAAAACATCTTGTTCACTCCTGGCTCAGCTCCTCTCCAGAACACTGAGCACATGGTCTCTCCTCAAGGCAGCTCCTGCCTGCTGTCTGCTCAGGCTGCTGCTCTCCAGTCATCTGACTGAGAACATCACATCACACCAGCAGGGTACACTGTGGAGCATGCTCAAATTGCTACCACTCCCTGCCTCTGGAAGTTTCCAGTTGTGGGTCGCAAATCTGCCCAACAACAGCAACCCACCCTCAGCAGGTCTCTCAGAGATAGCCTTTTCAGGCATATGGGTTACACTTTCATGGATTGAGAACTGGTTAAAAGACAGGGAACAAAGGGTAGGAATAAATGGTAAATTCTCAGATTGGAAAAGGGTAGCTAGTGGTGTTCCCCAAGGGTCAGTCCTAGGACCAGTCCTATTCAATTTATTCATAAATGATCTGGAGAAAGGGGTAAACAGTGAGGTGGCTAAGTTTGCAGATGATACTAAACTACTCAAGATAGTCAAGACCAAAGCAGATTGTGAAGAACTTCAAAACGATCTCACAAAACTAAGTGATTGGGCAACCAAATGCAAATGAAATTTAATGTGGATAAGTGTAAAGTAATGCACATTGGAAAAAATAACCCCAACTATACCTATAATATGATGGGGGCTAATTTGGCTACAACGAGTCAAGAAAAAGATCTTGGAGTCATTGTGGATAGTTCTCTGAAGATGTCCATACAGTGTGCGGAGGTGGTCAAAAAAGCAAACAGGATGTTAGGAATCATTAAAAAGGGGATAGAAAATAAGACTGCAAATGTATTATTGCCCTTATATAAATCCATGGTACGCCCACATCTCGAATACTGTGTACAGATGTGGTCTCCTCATCTCAAAAAAGATATTCTAGCACTAGAAAAGGTTCAGAAAAGGGCAACTAAAATGATTAGGAGTTTGGAGAGTGTCTCATATGAGGAACGATTAAAAAGGCTAGGCCTCTTCAGCTTGGAAAAGAGGAGACTGAGGGGGGACATGATAGAAGTATATAAAATTATGACTGATGTGGAAAAAGTGGACAAGGAAAAGTTGTTTACTTACTCCCATAATACAAGAACCAGGGGTCACCAAATGAAACTGATAGGTAGCAGGTTCAAAACAAATAAAAGGAAGTTCTTCTTCACACAACGCACAGTCAACTTGTGGAACTCCTTACCTGAGGAGGTTGTGAAGGCTGGGACTATAACAATATTTAAAAGGGAACTGGATCAGTTCATGGTGGCTAAGTCCATAAATGGCTGTTAGCCAGAAAGGGGTTAAGAATGGTGTCCCTAGCCTCTGTTTATCAGAGGATGGAGACGGATGGCAGGAGAGTGATCACTTGATCATTGCCTGTTAGGTTCACTCCCTCTGGGGCACCTGGGCACTGGCCACTGTCGGTAGACAGATACTGGGCTGGATGGACCTCTGGTCTGACCCAGTACGGCCTTTCTTATGTTCTTATGTTCTTAAGCTCCTATAGCCCAAGATCCAGGATGCTTCAACAGCAGCAATGAGAACTACAAGTTGTGGACTACAAACTGCGGTATGTTGGGAGAACTTCTTGGCTCCTTCCAGGAAACACCCCTGCCCTAGCAGGGAGTGTCTGCTCTGCAAGACTGAAGCTGGGAGCATGTGGCAGACAAGCAGGGAGGAGGCCAATGGACTGTAATGCTGTTGTATATTTTTTTCAGAATAAAACCCTGTTTCTGGTGATTGGTCTGAGTCCGTCTGGTCTGAGTGAACACTCACCAACACACCATGCAGAGAGGAGCCTCAGGCTTAGTTTTCCAAACCTGTGTAAAAGGCCACAAGGCAGACTTCCCCTACCCTGAACACCCTCCTGCTGGGCCAGTAGGCAGGAGGGGCTACACTCACCTTAAAGGAAGAATCCTAGAGAATGTACCAGAAAATTGTAACTTTCTATTGGTTTTTCAAATCATACTTTAGAATTTAATAGAGAATTATATCCCTTGTGACATGGTGTACCAGGTCTTCATGGCCCCTGCTGAAGGTCTTGAAAACCTACTACTCCCCACCACTACAAAAAGACCAGTTAAGGAGGGTCCCACAGGCCTGCATAGATAGGCTTCACAGGAGCCAATCAGAACCCAGCAGGCTCAGATAAAAGGGTCTGAGCAGGCTAGTTCCTGGCTAGGGCCTGAGACACAGGGAAAGGTGCTCCTCTCTAGTCCCAGGAGTGCTAGAGAGAACTAGAAGGGGGCTGAGGGGGTTCTGGCGGTATTTGAATTCAGCAACAAGGAAAAGGCTCTGAGAATTTCAACTCTGAGATACAGGTGGAGAGAAGGATGCTGCATGGCCCAGGAATAGCAGAAGCAAACTGGAGGGAGCAGGCTGCTGTTTTTTGGGACCTGAAGCAGTGGGCAGGCCCAGGTCCACCCAACCACCAGTTCTGGAATGGCCTCATGGCTGGTTTAAAAGCCCAAGACAAGGGACTAGATTAAAGGGTCACAAGACAGGGCTGAAGGCCCTGATAAGGATAGACTGACAGTCCCAATGGGACTCTAATAAAAGCTGACGAAAGAGGCTAGACTCAAAGGCTATGTCTACACTTGCTAAAATTAGTTCGAATTAGTTAGTTCGAGCTAACTAATTCGAACTAATTTTAGTTAGTTCGAATTAGCTTAATTCGAACTAGCATGGCCACACTGGAATGTTAGTTCAAACTAAGCAAGCACTTGCTTAGTTCGAGTTAGTGATCCCCATTCATTTCAATGGCCGGTTAATTTGAACTAAGAAATTAGTTCGAATTAACATGGCCACATTGGCTAATTCAAACTAGTTAGTTCGAATTAACCCCTTAGTTCGAATACCCTATTCGAATTTATTAGTTTGAATTAAGGAAGCCCTTAATTCGAACTAACTAAAGCCTAGTGTAGCCATGGCTTTAGTTAGTTCGAATTAAGCCTCCTTAATTCGAACTAACTTGCCAGTGTAGACATAGCCAAAGGGTCCAAAAGCAGGGCGAGGACACTAAGAAAGGCCCGCCGACAGTCCCTTTTGGAACTCTGTTACTCCATGGGGGTTCATTCATTCATAATGACTGTGCAACTTTGCCGAAGAGCTAAGCCATTGAAGACTCACAAAATGAGGTTGACAACCTAGTGATGTGCAGGGAAGGCCTGCATTACCACAGCCAGCCACTAGGAGGGACTCTAGAGGAATGTCCCATCAACCCTCTTACACAACTCTATAGGATGTTTTAAAAAAAACTAGGTACTAATGAGTGCTTTGTTCAGTTTTATGGGGGACAAGTCCTCAGCCGATGTAGACAAAAATGTATCTCCGCTGACTTCAGTGGAGTATCCTCATTTATTTTTAGTGTCATTTCAATACAGACCTGATACATTTCTTTAGAACCCTGTTAGTTTCTTCTCTATTTTATTCCATAGGATTTTTCAATACAGACAAATTTTAGAGCTGGAACTATTATTCCTATAACCTAAAAAAAATTCATGGCAGGTCTGTTCCTTAAGAACCTGTACCAACCTGTTTAATTTTAGTACAAAATGAAACGAGTAAATCTTTACAGCTACTTCATTAAAAATAATGATGTGATATTTTGAAAGAATTTTTTTAATGTAAATTTTACAAAACCTTATATTCTTCAGTACTTTAATTTTGATATTTCAAAGCGTTAAAAAGGATGACATATACACTACTGAACCCAGAGCCAGGATTATGAAAATAATAGTACATTTATCCCTTATTACCTTTTCTTCTTTCTCAAGTAACTGTTTGAAGCCCTCCTTTTTATCATCATCTGAACCACAATGCAAACTGTCCACCTGCTGCAGAAGATTAAATAATTCTGTTCTCTCAGATGCTGCAGCTGAACTAATCCACCCCTTTTCTTCTTCAGATTCTCCTTCAGTATCAGTGTGAGCTGTAAGATACCTAAAATTGTACAAACAATAACTATATATTTGAAAAATACTGACAAAACAGTCTATAATTAATAACTTGTGCAAGTTTCCCAACTTTTAAAAAGAGTTAACTCAGTTCCTGATAGGTTCTTAGTCATTTTACAGTATCCCTATTCCAAACTGGAGAGCATACTCATTATTACAAGCATATTAGGCAAATAATCTTTATGCATTCTGCCTAACTATGAGTATGCAAAACATGATTGTAGGTGGCCTTGCCTAATGGTTAGAGCACAGGTATACTGTGAGTTCTTATTCTGTTTTGGACACTGTCTCTGTTGTTGTCATAGTCCTGTTACCAAACATAAACTGCCTACAGAGCTTTCTTTTTGCTAGATATACACCATGTGTGTTCATCATAAGATCTTTTAACGCACTGCCATGTACGGCTGAGGTTAGCTAAAATAAGATATTTTACGCAAAGTGCCATTTAGTGCCTGAGCAGCACAATAGAGTTTAGCATTCCATTACAACAGCTTTGAAAAAAAATCACTTGAACTCTATGATTCATTTCACCCTTCTGTGAACTGTGGGTGCAAGAATTAAGCAACTGCACAAAAATGTTTCAAGAATCAATTACATGGTATTTGTAAAACACTTTAAAGATGTCAAATGCTACTTACATGTTAAGCATTATCAAGTAAATCAACATTTTTGTACGTTTAGAAGATTAATATCTCACACTGGAAGAACTAAATATAGTTCACTAATTTCACCGAATGAGTTATGGGAAAAAACAACACAGAAAAGAATCATATTTTATAAATTACCACACAAAGATAAATAAGTGGCCTTATTTTCCATAGAGCTGAGCACCTAACACTTTCAATTGATTCCAAATGAATTTCTGACCATCCATTTAGGTGTGCACTTATACAAAAATAAAAGTTTAATTGTTGGCAACCATATTTTGAAAATCTTGTTCTTATGGAACAATCTCTATGCAGTAATCTTTGAAAATTATTTGCTAACAGGCACAGAATGCTCAAGTTATCATGACCAGAATAAAATATAAATTGCATATTTTAAAATATTTATTCCATACCTTAAGCAACTCAATCTATATTGCTCAGAACAACCAAAACACACAAATACTTTTCTATATATATGATAATTAAAATGTGTTGGAAATACAGATCTAAATGATTCTGATAGGATCATTTAAATAATCTGGTCTTTAATCAATCACTAAGAAAATTACCAGTATTAGAATCACACTATAGATTCACAGCCTGCTTGGATAAATATAGATGCTTACTGAATCACAGGATTGCCAGATTTGGCATGGTAGTTTCTAAATCTAAATTAACCCATTTGGATGGAAAAGAGAGGAATACAATGCTGTTTGGTGACAAACTGCATAGTAAAGTGTGGTGGACAAAAGAAGCGAAATATTCAGAATGTATATTTATGTATTTAGTTTATCTGTTAATTTAGAGCCGAATCCTGATACTATTGAAGTCACTGGCAAAAGTTCCACTTACTTTCATAGAATCCTAGGCTATGTCTACACTTGTAAATTTAGGTTGACTTTAGCTAAGTCAACTTAACAAAGTCGACTTTAAATTGACTTTATTAAGTCGACTTAGCATGTCCACACCTAAATTTTAAGTAGACTTTGGGGGGACCCTACAAAGTTGACCTAGAGTGTCCACACTGGATGCTTAGGTCGACTTGTAGGGGCTAGGGGGACCTTGGACAGGTCCATGGTGGCAGTGGGAGCAGGTACAAGGGGGCAAAAGTGGACAGGGACCCTGGCAGGGCATAGGGGCAGGGTGGGCAGGGCTCTGCCCTGCCCTGTGGGGGGGCATGCCAGGCTCTCCCCGTGCCACCCCCCTGGCAGGGAGGGCAGTGGGGGAGTCCTGGAGAGCCCTAAGTCGACTTAGATTCGACTTAGGGCTACTCCAGGTGTACACTGGATTAAGTCGACTTTAGAAAGTCAACTTAAGCCTAAAGTCGACTTTAAACGAGGTTTAACAAAGTCGACATAAGCAGCTTGCTTAAGTCGACTTAAGGAAAGTGTAGTGTAGACACAGAGTAAATTAAGTCAATTTAAGCAAGCTTAAATCGACTTAATTTACAAGTGTAGACGCACCCATAGGGCTGGAAGGGACCTCATGAGGTCATCTAGTCCAATCCCCTGCTAAAAGCAGGACCACTCCCACTAAATCATCCCAGCCAAGGTTTTGTCTAACCAGACCTTAAATATCTCCAAAAATGGAGATTCCACTACCTCCCTAAGCAACCCATTCCAATTCTTCATCACCCTCCCAGTGAGACAGCTTTTCCTAATATCCAACCTCGACCTCCCCAGCTGTAACTTGAAACCATTGCTCCTTGTTCTGTCCTCTGTTACTAATAAGAACAGCCTAGCTCCCTCCTCTTTGGAGCACCCCTTAAAGTAGTTGAAGGTTGCTATCAAATCCCCCCCCTCAGTCTTCTCTTCGGCAGACTAAATAAGCCTAGTTCCTTCAGTCTCTCCTCATAAGTCATGTGCTCTAGCCTCCTAATCATTTTCGTTGCCCTCCGCTGGACTCTTTCTAATTTGTTCACATCCTTTCTGTAGTGGGGGGGCCCAGAACTGGACACAGTATTCCAGATACAGCCTCACCAGGGCCGAATAGAGGGGAATAATCACATCCCTCGATCTGCTGGCAACACTCCTACTTATGCAGCCCAGTATGCCATTGCCCTTTCTGGCAACAAGAGCACACTGTTGGATCATATCCAGCTTCTCATCATCCATAACCCCCAGGTCCTTTTCTACAGTGCTGCTACTTAGCCGATCGGTCCCCAGCCTTTAGTAGTGCATGGGATTTTTCCATCCTAAGTGCAAGACTTTGCATTTGTCCTTAGAATCATAGAATAAAAGGGATGGAAGGGACCTCATGAGGTTATCTAGTCCAATCCCCTGCTAAAAAGCAGGACTACTCCCACTAAATCACCCCAGCCAGGGTTTTGTCTAACCAGACCTTAAAAATCTCCAAAGATAGAGATTCTACCACCTCCCTAGGTAGCCCATTCCAATGCGTCACCATTCTCCTAGTAAGAAAGTTTTTCCTAATATCCAACCTTGACCTCCCCAGCTATAATTTGAAACCATTGCTCCTTGTTCTGTCCTCTGTTACTACTGAGAACAGCCTAGCTCCCTCCTCTTTGGAGCACCCCTTAAAGTAGTTGAAGGCTGCTATCAAATCTCCTCTCAGTCTTCTCTTCTGTAGACTAAATAAGCCTAGTTCCTTCAGTCTCTCCTGATAAGTCATGTGGCCCAGCCCCCTAAACATTTTTGTTGCCCTCTGCTGGACTCTTTCTAATTTGTCCACATCCTTTCTGTAGTGGGGAGCCCAAAACTGGACACTGTATTCCTGATGCGGCCTGACCAGTGTCCAATAGAGGGGAATTATCACATCCCTCAATCTGCTGGCAGTACTCCTACTGATGCAGCCTAATATACCATTGGCCTTTTTGGCAACAAGGGCACACTGTTGGCTCATATTCATCTTCCCGTCCACCATAACCCCCAGGTCCTTTTCTACAGTGCTGCTACTTAGCCGATCGGTCCCCAGCCTTTAGCAGTACATGGGATTTTTCCATCCTACGTGCAGGACTTTGCACTTGTCTTTGTTGAACCTCATGAGGTTTCTTTCGGCCCAGTGTTCCAATTTGTCCAAGTCTCCCTGGATCCTGTGCCTGCCCTCCAGAGTATCTACCATTCCCCCCAGCTTGGTGTCATCCGTGAACTTACTAAGCACGCAGCCTATCTGATCATCAAGATCATTAATGAAGATATTGAACAGAACCTGCTCCAGGACCAACCCTTGGGGCACTCCACTCATTACCAGTTGCCAACTAGACATCAAGCCATTGATTCCTACCCGCTGTGCCCCTTGATCTAGCCAGTTTTCTATCCACCTTATGGTCCACTCATCCAACCCATAGTTCCTTAACTTGCCGATGAGAATGCTGTGGGAAACCGTATCAAAAGCCTTGCTAAAGTTGAGGTATACCACATCAACGGCTCTTCCCACATCCACAAATCCAGTCATCTCAACCTAGAAGGAAATCAGGTTGGTCAGGCATGATTTGCTCTTGGTGAATCCATGTTGACTGTTCCTGATCACTCTATTTTCCTCCAAGTGTTTCAGGATGGATTCTTTGAGGACCGGCTCCATGATTTTCCCAGGGATTGAGGTGAGGCTGACCGGTCTGTAGTTCCCCGGATCCTCCTTTTACCCTTTCTTGAAGATAGGTACTATATTTGCCTTTTTCCAGTCCTCCGGGACCTCCCGCATTCGCCACGAGTTTTCAGAGATAATGGGCAGTGGCTCTGCAATCACATCAGCCAACTCTCTCGGCACCCTCAGATGCAGTTCAGGATTCAGAGTCAGGATTTGAAAATTGTTAAATATTTACTGTAGTAGGGGAAGCATATTTAAAAGTGTAAGATGTTGCTAAATCATTATTATCTGGAACTGGTTGTAAAGCTATTGCATATATAAGTTGCATATAGAACAACTATGTCAACTATTTTAAAAGGATTTTTGATGTTTCTTTAGCTGTAATGAATGTTTCAGTACTTCATATCCTCTCTCATATCAGCTGGAATCCTGACACAGGTAAAAAAAGCTGTTTTGTTCAGCTGCCAACTGAAAATGCTTGCAGCTAGATCGTGTCAAGCAGCAATCATCAAACAGGCCTTGTAAATGGAACTACATCTTCCTGCACACTATTGTAACTGAGGACTGGCCTACACTACACAGTTAGATCAGTGTAAGGCAGTTTACATTGACCTCATTCCGTCAGTGTCTACATTATAGCTTTCCTCCCGTCAATGTAAACTCGTCTAGATTAGAAAGCTTTATTGACGCAAATTACAGTGATGTCAAAAAGTGTTGTAATTACAATGCTTGCAGCTGTCCGCACAGCACTTCTTGTGTCACCAAAGTGTGCCCACAATTGGTGCTCTAGCACCAATACTGAGAGCAGTGGACTGTGGGCAGCTATCCCATTCTTCAACTCGCCACCTTGTGCCACTAGATCAGGGGTCTGCAACCTGTGGCTCTGGAGCCACATGCGGCTCTTTGGCTGCCCCCTTGCGGCTCTGGGCTCCCCCAACCACCGGGGTACCCTGCAGGAGGCCCATGCCTGGCTCTGGACTTCCCCCAGCCACCAGGGACCCCACGGGCAGCCCATGCCAAGCTCCAGGCTTCCCCCCCTGCATAAGGGGACCCTGCAGCAGAAATTCTGGCTCACCTCCACCAGGAGGCTACACCCATTGTGACTCTCAAAACACTTTGTTATTGAAGGAATTTTCAAAAATGGCTCTTCTTATCTTTTGGGTTGCAGACCCCTGCACTAGATCCAGAGTTGGGGGAAGGCAGAGAGAAATATAGTACATCTTGGGTGTGGGCTCAACATTCCATGATGCAGTGATTTTGGCTCATCATTCCATGGATTTCCGACTGCATTTTGCAGTATTTTCCCACAGCTGTAGTTTCCTGAGCCCCTGCTGTTTTTATCTGAAAGGAGGGCCCCTGTAATGATCTCTGTTGTCAGTGTTCTGAACACATTATGTCTAGTCGTGCAGCGAGCTCCCAATCAGAACTGGAATTTAAGGTGCCCAAACAATGCCGGATTACTGTTTGAATTCATGGAGTATCTGCATACAGTGCAGCGCCACTTTTGGGCTTGTGAAACAAGCACGCAGTGATGGGATCACATCGTTCTGGGATGACGAGCAGCGGCTGAAGAACTTTCAAATGTGCAAAGCCCCCTTCATGGAACGCTGTGTGGAGCTGGCCCCTGCACTGTGGTGTAAGGACACCAAATGAGAACTGTCTTCTTGGTGTACACCCGGCCACAGTGCCCTACTATGCTGATGTAATAACTCCACCTCCAAGAAAGGCTTGAGGCTTATGTCAGTGTAGTTAGGGCAAGGAAGTGTCTATGCAGACTGAGCATCTCTGCTGGCAATCAAGTCAATTTCACAGCTCCTATCACAAAACTGACAAGAAACTTGGATACCTAAAGCCCAGCTGCCCAGCTAGGAGTCGGGTTGAGAAACCCAGGAAGCCTGGGACCCCACTTCCAGCTGCTAGCTGGGGCAAGGAGCACCTGTGAAATTGACTAGGCTGCCTGCTCCTGGTCGAGAGAGGGAGGGTGTCAAGAAGCTGGGGCAGCTGGACCCTGCTCCATGGGGGCAAGAAGCCCCGGACAGCTTCATCCCCCCCCCCCACTCCCAGCAGGGAACGGGGAGGCGAGAAGTCCTGAGTGGCTTCCCTCACTCCCAGTTTCCTCACTTCTCTATGTTCTCAGCTCACCACTTTGCCCTTCAGTGGAAGCACTCCTGGTGAGAATATGCACCAAGAAGGATAGTGTGAACATGCACCACTACAGTAATTACTGTGGTGGCTATAAGTCAACCTAATAAAGGTTGACTTACATTTCTAGTGTAGACATACCCTGTGAAACTGTAGCATTAACAGCTTTTCAGAGCTATAACAAATGCCCTTTAAGTGTTAAAAGTGTTTGATTTTACTCATGGGACTCAAGGTCTCAAGATCTCAAATGTTATCAATTATCGTTAATGATAACTAGCAGAAATAACATCTCCTCCTCCATTTGTTTCTTTTTTTTCTCTAAGAACATTGTCTGTGCAAGGCTGAAAAACAGAGTAATCTGATTATTGCAAGATGTTTCCAAATGAGCAAAAAGCCAAAGTCAAATTTGTGCTGAGAAGTACTTGTGTCACCCAAAGCAAACTCATCAGAGAACTCCAAACAGTCTTGCATACACCTAACAATCCCAAGTCTTGGATCCAGACAGCCAGATGACATAATGAAATTATTCCACAACTTCACTTGAAAAATCTGTAAGTACATCAGTGTCACACAGCTGAGCAATATTTTACCATTGAAATTCTGACACATGACAAAGCTTCATTAATAACAAAGCAAAAAATATTAAGGAATTCTATGGCCAGATCATGCCACATCAATCGACAATGTGCCATGTCTTCCAGGACAATGGGAAGAACTCCCTTTCCAGCCCACAGCCTGTGGCAGGGAAGAGGGGGAGACAGGATGAATAGAAATAGGCAGGTGGTTGTTTGCACATCATCCCCTTCTAACACCAAAGGAGCCCCCTACCCAAAAAAACCCAAAACCCGCTACCCTCGCTTAGTCTGTATTAACATTGATACATAGTGCTTCCTCACCTCCATCCTTGTGAATTTACACAGAAATATGTGGAGGGGACAATCTGTTCCCTTGATAAATATAAATGACAATTGTGATTGTAAAATCTACACTTCTTATTGTCTTGTCTTTATGGCACCCACTTCCCTATTCTTTATCTGAATGATTTCCACCTGGTTCTTCAATTATTTGTCTGTTGTATAACTGTGATCAATTAAGATGGTTGGGTATGCAATATGTTAGCATTGGCTAGAATCCTCTGCATGATCGTGATGTACAGCAACCAGAATCCAGACAAGACTGATCTTGCCTGGCCAACAGGGAAAGTCCACCTGTCTGATCAGGATTGGTGAGCATAGCTTTGTATGCTTAGCACGCATTCTATGTTTGGTAATTGTTAATAAAGAGAGGTAAGGCTATTACTGTGTAAGATTCTCGCACTGGTAAAAAAATCATGCAAAGCAAACCCACAGTATTAAACACCTAGCGTCCTATGAATTGGGAAAAGGTGAGGGTATTAAATTAACCAGGTTAGCTTTATCCTGGCCCTATGCATTGCATAGAGGTGACTGTGAGCCCGAAAGTGTGAACTGAGTAAGGTTAGGTGCCTTTCCCTTAGAGCCCTATGGACTAGGAAAGGATGGGGGTGGCTAAATTAATTGGGTTATGCCTGGAGCCCTATGGACTGGGAAAAGGTGGGGGTGTCCTAGTGTGTGAGTAAACACTATGACTTTACTCAATTACTATTCTCTCCCCTACACCTTAATAAGATATTTAAAATATTTTCGGTATGAAAGCATTACATACTAAGAAGGGAACACAAATATATATTTTTTTTAAAAATCAACAAAGATATCTTCTCATTAAAGCAAGGATCATATGCAGCCTATCAATTTGAATTAAAGACAATTTTACTCAAAGCAGAGAATTCTTCCAATTGCTGAATGACAAAGTAAGAAAATACTAAAAATTACTTGTGTGAAAAATGCTAAATGGAGCCCAAAGACTGATTTCACCAGAATAAGCTAGCAGTCTTTTATATCACCCTAGTTCTAAAAGTTACAAGTAGTGAATCCCATGTTATGGGACTTTGTACTATGAAATGATGGACAGAACTAACCACATACTGTAGATAACCACATTTTAAAAATACAGAGTGAGGGAGAGAAATTCAAATTACCTTAAAAAAGGAAAAGATTATGTGTTTAAATGGTTTGCTTTATAAAGGCCTTGTAACACTGAACGATGCTTGCAATTAACTTGATTTTAGTATGTAAAAGATTCATTATATGACATAAGGAAGACTACCAAAAATATCTAGATATTACATCTGTCACCAGGGTACTGACTAATATCTAATAAAGTATCAGAACTTAAAAGTGTACACACGGTACAACGTGATTTTCAGTTTTTTCTTACTACAAACTTATTTACTTCAATTTTAAATTCCACTGAAAAATATTTTAACTGGGCCTGTTCTAGAAAAGATTGTCACTCGAGTACATGTCTTGCAATATTAAAAGCAAGTGTATTATTAATCAGGGCTTTAATTAGCACATGGTGAGTTCCGTTGTCTTATGCCATCATGAATTAAACAACAGTAGAGAACAACTCTGCAGGGTAGAGTGAGGATAATAGTGGGTGGGCCCATGAGTCAGTACGGGTATCAGTGATAGATTAATCATTAATGATTTGGAGGACAACGAATTAATGTTTTTTTAAGTTTTCTGGTTATTTAAACCCATGAAGGATTCTGAGAAACTACAGAGGGACTTAAATGCACAGAAGCTCAGACAAATTGCAAGGTTATAATAGAGAGGGGACATGGTAACAGTTTTCAAGTACTGTACCTAAAAGGTTGTTACAAGGAGGAGGGAGAAAAACTATCCTTTTTAACTGCTGATGACAGGACAAGAAGCAATGGGCTTAAATTACAGCAAGGGAGGTTTAGGTTGGACATTAGGAAAACATTCCTGACTGTCAGGGTGATTAACCATTGGAATAAGTTGCCTAGGTAGGTTGTGGAATATCCATCATTGGAAATTTTTAAGAGCAGATTAGATAGACACCCGTCAGGGATGGTTTAAGATGGTACTTGGTCCTGCCATGAGTGGAGGGGACTGGACTCTGACCTCACATGGTCCCGTCCAGTTTCTATGATTTTAGTTTCTGCTCTGTTACATTCAGAGCTTTTTTCCTTTTTTTTTTTTTTTTAAAGTGCTGGTATGCTAGCAGGAGTGGTGCGACGGGGGGGGGATGTCAGGACCTTCCACCACCCCACCCCAGGGCCTCTCCAACCCCCCCCGCTCTGCCTCTGCTCCCTCCCCCGCCTGCCCGCCGGTTCCCCAACCCCCTTCCCTGCTCCTCTCGGGCCCCCTCTGGCCCATTCCCCACTCCTCAACATATATGGTCATGTAAGTGAAGGAGTAAAAATGTTACAACTAGTCAAATTGAGGTCTATGACTTTACTCATAACATATGTTATGCAGGAAATTTCATTATTACAAAATTTGTTTTCATTATGAATAAGAACAAACTGAAAAAGCTTTAAAATTGCAGGCAAAATAAAAATTTGGGGGAAAAAATTGTTGCGAGTCAATCAAAACATTCCAATTAGATAAAATTTAAACATTTTGTTCTGATTTTGACTTTTAAAATTTCATATAACAGAAAATAAATTTCAAGATTAAAAGTCATTTTGAAACAAAACAGTGAGGCATTCCATCCCATTTGTTCCAAAATGCTTCTTTTTTTTTTTTTTTTTGAACAAAATTTCATTGAAATTGACACATTCGTAAAAGTTCTGTGCAAATCTGCCACAAGAGGGTACAGGATCTAGCCTTATTGATTTGGAAAGCTTTTTCAGATGCTCAGACATAGACTATATAATGAGTACACATGAA
Source organism: Pelusios castaneus (assembly GCA_007922175.1). Taxonomy (NCBI): domain Eukaryota; kingdom Metazoa; phylum Chordata; order Testudines; family Pelomedusidae; genus Pelusios; species Pelusios castaneus. The sequence goes on along the minus strand of ML685790.1, from coordinate 4,190,405 downwards.
ATGTGAATAAATTAAACTGTTGCTTACAAAACAAAATTCCACATATCTGGTACTAAAATATTGTTTGCATGCTACTTTAAGGTGTATTGTGCAGGAAATATACGCAAAGACTCACCCTCCTTCACTATCTGCCTCCTCGGAGCTGGTAGTTTCTGTTGCACCACAAGCCGCCTCAGCTCTTCTTTTTCTGGTTGCTCTGTGTGAGGGGCTAATACGACGAACATCAGCCTTCCCTTGAAGCTCATCTCTAACAAGCTCTTTCAGCTTTGGAACAGCTTCCTTAAGAAATATCACCTCTCTCTTCAGTTCTTCCACACTCAGGAGTAGGCCATTCAGTTTTTCCAGTATCTGAAGCTGTTTTCCTTGTAAAGCCATTATGATTTCTTGGTCATTATGAATTTCATTTTGCAAACCCACATACTGAAACCTGTTGCGTAGATCTAGAAAAGCTGGCAAATTTACAGTTGCCTCAGATTTTCGTGTCTTGTGATACCAAACCAGGACCAAGCTTATTCCAGCAACCCCTGCCATTATGCCCAATATCAGCCCTTTGTTTTCAGAGTGGGACATTTCTCTGTTCACCTGAAAATGAAAAGGAAAAAAAAGAATGAAATCTGCCTTTTCACTTTGACAGAAATACTTTCTTACTTTTAAACCATAAATCTAAGTCTGTACTAACCAGCAGATACTGTATATATTTAGGTGTCATATACATCTATTAGCCTCAGTAGTAATAAAATACTACACATGTGCAATAAGGGTGACAATGTTGCAATGAAGCCTTTAACTTCTGTACCTCCCAGTTTTTTGTGTTCAAGGCTCCCATTCAGCAAACATAAACACTAATAGCTGTGTGGGATTGGGGTCTTAATTTGTAACCTTAATATTGCAGTTAATTTACTTGGATTTTTCTAAAAGAAGAAACTTATGTCATCCGTTTTATATAAATATATATAGGGTTTTTTTTAACTGCAACACTTTCTAATAATATTAACCTAGGGATTTATATCTTTACAGCACTTTACAAACATAGGCTGTGATCTTACAAAGACTTTGTGTGTAACTTCCAATATGGTCGAGACTTCACGCATGTAAATTATGTATATGCATAAATCTTCGCAAGGTCAGTGACTGAGCATCAGTTTCTGCAATGTAGACCCACCGTCCCCCTGCAGTGAACCAAATACTTGGTGAGCGTAAATCCAGGCCCACCTTCAACATATGCAAAATATCTAGTTGTGGAACAGCTAGTTTTACATCAGGCCCTAAAATCTTAATAAAATGTCCACTGTGTATGCATGGAACCCTTAAAAGAAACTACGGCTTGTACCCTCCTAACTTTTATAAGTTCTTTTCAAAGTCATCCAAGGATTACCCCTCTACCAAGGTTGCCACATAGGCAGGTGGGTGTTTGAAGGTTGGCTTAGAGATTTCCATACACAAAAGGACTCATGGTGGATTTTTCAGAGATGGAAGCACTATCTTTCCCACACACCGCTGTTGAAAAAAAACTCGGCCATGCGGACGGTCACCTCCCCAGACTTTGGAAAAGTCTCCACCCGGGAGCTGACCCTCAGCTTGGCAGCTCAGCAGGGGGAGGCTATTTTGGAAAAGCGTAAAGCTCTCGCACACTGCAGCCGGGACGCGCTAGCTCGGGACAGAGTGGAGCCCAGGGCCGCCCCGGCTGAGTCAGGGAGCGAGGACGGGTGACTCTCCCCGCCCCAGGGCAGGGAGCTGACCCCGCTGCAGACTCAGGTGCATGTGGCGAGCAAGGGGCGCCGCCGAGTTCCCGCGCTAGGGGCAGCTCCGTGCGCCACCCATTCCCTGGCGGGCTGCGGGCCGTGCGGAGGGTGCATGGTGCAGGAGGGTCGCTGCAGCTCCGGTTACGTACCGGCCAGCCCGGGTTTCTTCCGGCTCGGGATCGGAGCAGACGTGAGGATTGACTGTGGGGGCGGTCGTGGCGCAGGGGCCGCCCAGCAGCAGCTAAGACCCGGATACAGATGGGCTGGGCGAGCCGGCTGCTTCGGGTTTGGAGGAAGCCTGAGGCCGCCACTGCGGCCAAGGGAGACGTGGAGGGACCTTTGCCCCCCCACGGCCGACTGAGAGCAGCGCCCAGGCAGGGAACACCTGGCCACAGGGGGCAGAGAAAGGCAGCGAGAATGGGGTGGGGATTTCTGCAGCGCGCGCCTCCCCATCACGGGGCCTGTTTTTGGTTTTTCCTAATCCCATCACGCCTAGGAGCTCCAGGGGATAGTGCTAGGCGCTGTACAAAGGGAACAAGAACATGGTCCTTGAAATCTTAACGTGGATGATTTAGAAAGTGGGAGCAAATAAGAGAGGATAGGTGGGGTGTGGCTAGGTCACAATGGGCTTTCAAAGTAAAGACAAGTAGCTTATTTGGGGGAGGGGAGGGAAGAGGGGAGCCACTTCCTATACAGACTGTGTTGCACTTTGTTGTAAAAGCTCTATAATGCCTGAATGGCACAAAACACAATTTTTATTTCAATGATGGCATTTTTATTCACAATGGCAAAGGTAAGCTTGTGAGAAATTGTTTGCAAGGTCTGCAAGCTGCTTTATCTGCTGATCCCAGAGCACACCTGAAGTCCCTGAGCCTCTCGGTGGATACAGAGGCCATGTACACACGATCACTTTATTGCATGATAAGGCTCCTTACCACGCAATAAAGCTGGTAGCGTACACACGAGTGTTTTCCCTGTTGCGCAGCAACACCCTCTTGCCCCACAACAATTAAACCACTCAAATCGAGAGTGGTTAGGCTTACCATGGTAGTGCTCATGTGTACACATTTTCCGCATTAGACAGCCTCCGGAAATGTCCCAGAGTGCCAATCCAGGCCACTCTGGGACATTGGAGCTGTCAAATATGTCAATTTCACTGCTCTAGGCTACGGGTGGCGGCAGGGGCTGCGGCGCTTAAGTGCGCAGCCCCCGCTGCCACCCGAAGCCCTGGGCTGAGATAAGGGGCTGGCCCAAACCGGCTGCCATCCCCGGTTCGGGCCAGTCCCCTAGCTCAGTCCAGGGGGCCAATCTGCAGAACCTGGCGGCTCCAATAACAGTCAATTTCACTGCTCTGCTAGGCTATGTCTACACTTGGAAATTTAAGTCGACTTTAGCTAAGTTGACTTAGATAAGTCAACTTAGTGAGTCTACACTTAAATTTTAAGTTGACTTTGGGGAGAACTTACAAAGTCGACCTAGAGCATCCACACTGGACACCTAGGTCAACTTTTAGGGGCTGGGGACCTAGGGCAGGTCCACGGTGGCAGGGGGGCACCTCTTGCCCAGTGCCAGGTGGCTCAGCCTTTGCCCTATTGTACATAGGTGCAATGGGGCAAAGGGGGACAGGGACCCTGGCAGGGCATAGGGACAGGGTGGGCAGGGCTCTGCCCTGCCCTGTGGGGAGGCATGCCAGGCTCCCCCTGTGCCCTCCCACCCCCACGGCAGGGTGGGCATTGGTGCAGTCCTGGGGTAGCCTTAAGTCAAACTAAATCTAGGTTTAATAAAGTCGACTTAATTTTCATTAAGCCGACTTTATTTTCCTTAAGTCGATTAAGCAAGTTGCTTAAATCGACTTAAGGAAACTGTAGTATAGACACAGGGTAAATTAAGTCGACTTAAGCAAACTTAAGTCAACTTAATTTACAAGTGTAGACGCACCCCTAGTGACTTGCCAGTGAGAGCAGCTTGCAGGCTTGGGGCCTAAATATGGACTTAAGAATCTACGATTTTGTTCTATTTTTAAAAATCTTGGCCCAAGCTTTTAGAATGCTGAAATACAATAAATACATAAAAACAAATACCAGTAGACAGATATTTCCTAAAAAATTACCCTATTTTGATATTGTGGAATTTTCTCTCATTTCAAAACAAAATTTCATCCCCGAGATCTTAAAAAAAATTAGGTCCAGATCTTCATCTGTTGTAAATTGGTGTTGGTTTAAATCAGTTGAGGGTCTGACCAACAGTTAGTAAATGCATGCATTTTCTCTCTCTCTCTCTCTCTCTCTCTCTCTCTCTCTCTCTCTCACACACACACACACACACACACACACACACACACACACACACCCCATCACAAAAAAAGTCGTGTATATAGATAGATATAGTGTTGTTTAACATATCTTTAAAATTTAATGTCTATACACAATATTTGTGTTTTAAAAATTGTTTATTATGAATGAATAAAGAGGTAAGCTTAATGGTCATGTAAGTGAAGGAGTAAAAATGCTACATCTAATCAAATTGCTGCTTAAATTACTGTAATTCTACTTTCCATGTGATATTTTGGTTTACAACCTACATAAAGGTATTTTTAATTTCTTTTCAAGATCATCATTTTTTCTTTGTGATACAGCTTTTTCTAAAACAGTAAATCTCACAAATTAGAAATTAATGCACTCTCTGTAGAAAATACACGATTTTTTTCAATGCAGCCTAATTATTGTCTTAGCAATACTTGACAACTATTAGTGGTTTTGGCAACAGTCTTCTAATTATATAGGTGAGCCTCTTTAATAAATAACCATATAGAGTGAAGATAGAAATATTATTGACCAATCTTGTAGACTACACTGCTAAAATTCTTGCTAGCCATCAAGCTACACTGCCATCTCACTAGAAAGATTCTAATATAAAAAAATAATTACTTATTTTATACCTTGAAGGGAAGAGAGCAGCGTTTCTCATTAGATCCATCACCCATCTCTGCTGCAAATGTCCCTACATGTGTACCAAGCGCACTTCTTAATTTTAAAAAAATCTCCCAAATTAAAAGGGATTGGACAATTGCTCACTGACCTTTTGTCTCTTCTTCAGAGTAATACTTTTTACTTTTTGCACTGGCAGTTCATATTGCAGTACTGGAAACTAAAGTGTCACTGATGCCCTAGCAATATTTATTTTGAAAGAATATGTTCTTCTGTTCGCGTGTACTACTTCATCTTGTCAGAATGCTCAAGGATATCTTTGTCAAAATGTATCATTCCTAGGCATGTTTACTTTCATTGACCTAGGAGATAAGAGCTCTCTATCCGTAAGATAGAAGGCTTTTGACAGTGTATGTTCAAAACGATAAGAAAAAGTTAACAGGCTGGCCAGGTCACAGAAAATGTAAGGGCTAATTCTTTACTGCTGGCCTAATTTCCTCCTTCACAGAGAAATAATTCTTACCTAGAAACCATGCTGCAAATAGTTGGATGCATTCCAAATGTGAATGGGCAGATATATTTAGAAGACAAATTTCAGAAATGGCATAAAATATAAGAATAGTCCTTCAGGAGTTCAAGGAAGTTTGTTACGCTATTTACGAACATATCTGTTATAGGAAAACTTCCAAGGCATTTTTCTTTTTCTCTTAGGCCTGGTCTACACTAAAAAGTTAGGTCAACATAGCTGTGTTGCTCATGAGTGTGAAATCTACAACCCTGAGTAATGGGATTAAGTCAATTTAACTCCTGGTGTGGATAGTGGTAGGTCAACAGAAGAATTCTTCCATCAATCTAGCTACCAAGTGGAGGGTGGTAACTATGCCACCAGGAGAACCCCTCCTGTAGTGTTTACATTGATGTGCTACAGCAGTGCCACCATACTGCTTCAGATATAGACAACCCTTAGATGAGAGATGTCCATCTTCTTTATACCTTATGTGCAATTTTAGTATATTTAGAAGGGTTCTGACAATTTCCTTCTGCAGGAGCTACAGGTGAGTGAGCCTTCCTGAACACTACAGGACAGTTGCCAGGTCTGGATTAACAGACCCGGAGGTCCTGAGCTGCCTCTCCCCCAGCCTAGGCCCCCCCACTGCAGGATCTGGGCCCTCACCCCCCCATCACTGGGGGGATACTGGGGCCCAAGAGCACTCCTGCCCCAGCCAGTCTATGGCCACGAGCAGGCTCTGATCCACCCCACCCCGAGGGGTGGATCAGCCAGCCCAGGGGTGGGGTGGGAGTGCAGAGCCCCCACTGCCCCTAGCTCCAGGGCTCCGCTCCCTTCCTCCTCAAATCCCGGCAAGACAGGAGCGCTCTTGCTGCTGTCCTGCTGGTGATGAGCAGGCGGTCTCCGGATGATCAAAGGAGTTTTAAGGGCTGGAGCCTGGGGCCCCCTTTTGGCCGAGGCCTGGGGCTTAAGCCTCTAAAGCCTCTTTGATAATCTGGCCCTGACAGTTGCCCATGTTGGTACTGGGTATCCATTCCAAACTAACTTCCTGCTCAATCATTCTCATCTTGCCTGTCTCCTCCCACAAACTCATCCTTTACCATTTGATCTGACTTTTCCCACTCCTAGGTAAGTTTAATTTGGCTTAACTCTTTTTCTTCTGTCCTTCCATCGGGGCAGGACTGGCTTCTACCCTTTAGGTGTGACTTGGTCGGTTGTAGTCTCATTTGGTTCTTGTGCAACTAGACATCTGGCAGGCATTTGTGATGCAGGCATCTCTTAGATTCCAAAGTTCCTGATGCAGGTATCTCTTAGAGCAGTGGTTCTCAACCTCTTCCAGGTCGTGACACATTTGGCAGCATGTTGCAACCCTACAGGATGCACCAGCCCGCCCTCCCGACACAGAATCCAGCCATCTCCCTGGCTCTCGGCGACATACTTACTGCTGTGTGGCAGCACAGTAATGTGTGTCCCGACACAGTGGTTGAGAACCGCTGTCTTAAAGGACTGGCAGGGCTTGGATCGGTTGTTAACAAGAAGTTAGAGGAATGAACGTAGGAACTGACGGGTGATAAATTATGAAAATTTTGGCAAGACTCCCAAATCACAAAAGATCAAGTTTTCAATCTATTTCAAACTAGTGGCAGTAGTCCCTGAAGGATGTATGCTTTTATTTAAACACAAACGTTTCTAGATATTTGCAGTAAGGACCTTCAGAATTTGTACTGACTAGAAACCAAAGGAGTCTTATCAAGTCCCTGGACAAACCAAAAAAATTATTTTCAGAAGGGGATGAATTGCCCTATTTATCAAAATGAAATCTAACGATGACAACACTATGAACTATTTCATTAATAATTTTAGTAAATAAATCTAGATATTTCAAGTTCTCCGGCACTGTCTATTGGTGAGATGATGTGACTGGCAGTCAAGGGCTCTAGGTTCTTCAGATGGAGTACCAGCATGTGCACATATTTTTATATTCTCAAACACAGGGATGTTGTCAACAGACTTTGTTAGGGGCATTAGGTAATTCTGGCGTGAGGAACTACTCCCCATAGTTCGCTACTAGCTGAAAGAGAACCAGCCAGGTGACCGGTGTAGCATACCCAACTATTACAAACAAGTCATAGCTCTTCCTGAAATTCCCAGTGTCAGACTACTATATACCTGGGATATAGCTAATGCTGTGAGAGTGATCACTTGATCATTGCCTGTTAGGTTCACTCCCTCTGGGGCACCTGGGCACTGGCCACTGTCGGTAGACAGATACTGGGCTAGATGGACCTCTGGTCTGACCCAGTACGGCCTTTCTTATGTTCTTATGTTCTGTGTCCAGGGCATTAAATTCTCACTCAGCTAGTAGGGGTGGCACTGAGCTGTACCATACAAGAAGCAGTTGCAGCAGACTTGCTGGCTGAGGAGTGCTGAGGTAGGCAGAATGCCTCCACTGGTCCTGGAGGTATGCACTCATCAACTGTCTCCCAGCAATAGCATCTAAGCACCAGCTATGGGAGCAGGTCATATTACCTCTCCACCCCCCCAGTTTAGGGTGTGGAGTTCTGCTGGCTCCACCCATCCAGCTGCGGAATACTCGGGGAGATGAAGCACCAGAATTCTGGTTGTTGCCCTATGCTGGTGCAGAAGCGAGGCTGAGATAATGATTTCTTTCCTTCCCTTTTGTAGGCCCTGCTCTTAGGTTACAACAGTCTAGCACGGGGAAACTAGGGCTGTCTACACTGCATGTTGGAGTCCACAGAATTGAGCCTCCAAGCCTTTTCTAAAGTAGCTGTATTAACAGTGCTTTGAAGGTGTCTGTTAGACTGGAACTCTGAAAGTTGGGGAGAATGGGATATATGGGGGGTTGGTCTTCAGAGGCCATGCCCCCTCCCCCTCCAGGAATCTAAGAGCTTTTGATGTGAGAGAGAAAAAATAACAGCCACTGAAAAAGATCATTATGGACTAATGATAATTAGTTAATGTATCAATATACAGAAAGAAAAGTGGTGAAATGAGAAGAGGCAAAGGAAAGTGCTCAATAAGTTATAGGGTATTTACTATATACAACAATAATTTTTTATCTCTGCTTTACATTGCTTCTAGCAAAAAGAATTCTTTAAGACTTCTCTCCTTTGTAGAAGGAAGCACCTACAACTTTTGGACGTTGCAAGTCCCGTGGGTTTTATTTTTCAACAGTCAATTGGTGTACTAATGTACTTTGTGCATCACATTTTGGGGTGCAATGGAGACCTGTATGGGGTTCTGCCAGCACCTGTCCTGGAATCCTAGGTGTTTTAAATGCTCTGTTGCTGTGGCTCGCAGCCCAGACCCAATAACCAGCAAACAAATAGGCAGTATCCCAAATGTCTGTGTGATGTGCAGCCCTGGTTCAGTGCTTCTGACCCCAGCAGCCTGCCACAACAGCCCCACCCTGGTTTCCACCAGCTTTGGTTACACATGGCAAGATGCCCCAAAATATTTCCAGTCCCAAATTTCCCCCAAACCATCTGTCCTGAAGCGCCTAGCCCTCTCCTTAACCACTCAGAAAATAATGTTAGTTTCTTCCTTTAAAGAGACAAAACCCAGCAGTTAGCCACATTAACTGAAGTTGGGAATTACTTCAGACACAGCACTGGGTTGGCTTAAATTGGTTAATAACAGCAGGACATAGGTTAAGTAATGTCTGGTAAAAGAAACAGAGGTAGAGATGGTTACAAGCAAATCAAAGTGAAAACGTGCATCTAAAAATCTAAAGTTTAATCCAGCAAAAGCACAGTTTTTGCTTAATACGGCTTTGCTCAACAATTACTATTGATCCAGCATGGCTGATTGTCTCTCCATCAAGGTGCTGGTTTTGTTTGTTGCCTTAGGTTAAAGAAAAAGATGGAATATCCCTTTGTCTCTTATATTCCCAAAGAATTGTCTTTGATCTTAGATTTAGGAGGATCTCCTAAGGATTCAATCTCTTGTGTTTTTCTGGGGTATAGACACCAGATTAATTCTCTGTCTCTAATGTTCAAGCTCAAGACAGCCCCCACTGGTTTGCTTGACCGCTTTGTTTATGGCTCATGTAAACTGAGGTAGAACCATTTTTCTTTATATGGGGCAGACCTGTTTATTACCTTAACCTAGGCTAAACTGTCTTCTTAAAACTGTTCTAGTGACATTATACAGAGGGAATTCATAGCTATACGTATAAGGTTAGGACATGCTTTTTACATTGATATCAATGACCAGTGTGCTATTTGTTTGCAGAGGTTACCTTAGATGCCTTTGTCCAAATATCATTGCAGTGGTGTGTGAGGTATGAACACAATGGTGCCTGTGTGAATTTAAGTTTTCATTTTTGCTCTGAAGTTTGCACCCAGTTTTATCTTATAATGTCTTTCCTCTGTGACCATCAGCTACAAATTAAACTGATCCACTCTTTTCCAGAAGATAAGAAAAGTAAAGAGAACTTGAACTTCAGCGGGATGCTTCATACAGTTTTTCTCCATGTTTTCATTAGCTTGTGCCCTTATATAGCAACTCAGTAAAACAGTTTTGTTACATTTGAAGATTGAGTAGTGATGTCAACCTCAAAAAGAAAATGTACTGACAAATACAGATTTGTTATTGATATTCCATGTATTATTGATATATTTCCAAACACCCAAATATTACTTTGTATTTCAAGAGGTACATTAAATAGCCATTATACAGTATAAAGTATTTATACTCCCCTGTTTAGAAAAGCTTTTATGCATATGCTTAAAATCACCCCTATTTAGTAAACAATGTTTTGCTGAATGGACTGCTGAATTGAGGCCATACAGATTAATTCTGCAAATCAACATAGAAAAAACTGTCATGGACTTCACTCGGCAGCCTGCATGGATACAGATTGCAGGATTAGACTGTGCCCTGCAAAATTAATAATTTATTCAATTCAATTTGACAAAATTCTATTAATTTCAGTGGGGGCAGTGTCTGCTTCAATAATATTCAGTGAATTTTAGAGCAATTGCTTATCCATTACTATTTTAAATTTTGTTTCCAGATTTTGAAGAAGGCTTTGAATTCTATTTTGGAGTTGGTTTAGGATTAATACAATAATATAAACTGTTTTCTATTTACAATATTTCACTTTTAATTTTGTTTTTACAAATGTTTCAAGGATTCAGAAATGATTTCCAAGAGAAGTAGATCGTGTAGCTGCAAAATGTCGTATTTTTAATATTTAGAATAATTTTTAAGTTGCAAAGCAATCAATGGGTTCCCATTCCTTATACATCCAAAATTCCTACTGAAAGAAAGAGCACTTTGAGGTGTGCACAGAATTGACAGCAGGGTCCCTGAACATATCTCCCACCAAGTCAAAAGAACTATTTTGACTTGCGTACATTGTTTTGTGCAACGAATGACATAGATAGGTAGGTCAACAGCTCCTTTGTCTCATCAGGAAAATGTTCTATACAGGAAGGATGCTCCAGGAGATGCATAATTTTAATTTGAGGCCTGAATAGGGGCCTAAATTTGCAACTGGTTTCCAGCTGTGACAACTAATGCTTAATATAAATATAAATGTATAAGCACACAGAATTAAGTATCAGCTGTGAAGATGATGCAATCATTAGCACAGTGTTTCTCAATGTTTTTGATACCAGGGACCGGCTTTCTATACTATGTCAGGGAGATCTCAGGGACTGGTGTTAGACCATGGACCAGAGCAGTTCTCTGCAGTGCACAACAGAAGCACAGTTGAATGCAGGCAGGAATTTGCAAACATTGGAAGACAACTATTAGGCCCAGCAAGGGCTTATCTAGATTAGTGAAATTTCCAATTGTGCAAAACCCTAACATAGATTCACTGTACTAGTTTAAAACAGGGTTTGCACCAGTACTGCAATGCATTCAAATACCGATACAGTATGTGACTGTCTACAATAGGGTTTGCAGTAGCATTTCAGTATGTGCTATGTTGAAACAGACAAAATGCAGAAATAGAGCTCTTGACAAAGCAACATCAGTCTGTCTAACAAAAGTAAAAAGAAAGGTGTACATAGCTGGATCACAAATACGTTGTTTGATTTATTTATATCCATACATTTACAAATAAGTAACTATTCCAACCTTTAAGTAAGACAACAGAGTCTTGTGGCACTTTTAAAGACTAACAGATTTATTAATCGCATGAGCTTTCGTGGGAGAAAATCCCACTTCGTCAGACGCTTTGAAGATAGGAAAGTTACAGAGTGGGAGGAAATTAA